>VACF01000580.1:0-246533 GCA_006891605.1 Pleurozium schreberi
CTCAACCTTCTTGTAAGGTCTAAAGAAAAACTTTGGTGTTTGTATGATATTAGAAGTTACATTGTGCTATTTATTTTAAACAAAAATTTGAAAATACAATGAAAGTTTTGTGTCTTGCAAAAATTTCAACTGATGTAACAAAGACAAAATACAAGAATTTAATTAGGAGGAGTACCATAAAAGGACACCACGTTTCATATAGCAACTTAGAGCAATCTCCAATTTCTCTTCACCTCAAAGCAACTATCTATTTGATATTTATTTTTTTTCTTTTATATTTAAAAAAAATGAATTTCTCAATTCTAAACATGTTATTTTTAAATAACCATTAGATGAGATTTGAGGGCATTGGGAGACTGTTTCAGCTATGTTTCCCTCCGTATTCCCTTGCTGCTATCAAAATTTTTTTTTTCAAAAATAAAAATAAAAATAAAAATAAATTTATAGACACCAGATGTAAAAAAACTAATAGATTAATGAATTATTTTTTTTTCAAAAACTTTGACGTGGCAGTCTCTCAACCACATCAGACAGCAGGTTTTTAGCAATTTTAAAATTAGCAATTTCACATTTAGCCGGTGCTTCATTTAGCAATTTTAAATTTAACAATTCATAGAATTACAAAGTTTATAATTGTTGACAATTTACATATTATACATTTTAAAATTTATAATTGTTAACAATTTATAGAAATTCTTAACAATTTTAAAATTTATAAAAGTTAAAAATTTATGTAAATATAATTGTTAAAAATTTATAGAAATTTGAAATTGATAACAATTTAAAATTTAGAAGTTTATAGAAATTTAAAATTTAACATTATAGAAATTGTAATTTCTTCAAAAAATGTAAATGGCCTACAAATTTCATAGTTTTAACACGAGATGTGTGCCAAAGAGGCTTTCAATGCCATTACATTCTATGTACAACGCTTTTACCTCTTGCAACTACAACAATTATGTTAATGTAACAAGCCATTATTATTGTATTTATTGAATGATGAATTTTTGTTCTGTGTAAATGCATATTTACAATAAATGGTTATGACATGACCATTTATATGTAGAAACCATTGAAAATAATTTTGATTGAAATTAAATAAGAGTGTTTTATTTTTTGTTAAAGGTAATTGTCAAATACCTAATTCTAGAGCGTAACTACCGTTCTAATTAATATGAGATATAGTATGAAAATCTTGATATTTTTTTTTTCTATTCACAACTTTTGCATATATGAGATTAGATGCAGAAAACCCATATTTCTAACGTTCTATTTGTATTTGAAAATTTAGCAATTTAGACTCTCATTAATAATAGAGAATATGTTATTATAGAACCCATGAAGTGCTTTTTGAAATAAAACTTGAAATGAAAAAATATCTGTAATTTGACCCAAATGCTAAATCTGGGTCCCCAGTTTCTTAACTGGGACACCAAGTGCTAAACTTGGGGTTCCTCGTGTCTTAATTGGGGCCCCCAGTGCTGCATTTCAGCATTTGGGGTCTCCAATGTCTCAACAAATTTGTGAAAGTGCCTTAGTTGGGTTTTGGTTGGCAAATTCGTTCAAGACTAGGTTCGTGTCATGGGTTGCGTTTTGGATTTGTGGAGGTGTCTGCGGTTTGGCTTGGCGATTTGGCTTGGATTTTTATTTTCGGCTTGGGATAGGCTTGGGGTGGCTGGGGTTCAGATTTAGGTTAGGCTTGTGGCTTGGGCTACGCTTTGGGTTTCAGTTAGGCTTGGGGTGGCCGGGGTTCAAGTTCGGGTTAGCTTTGGCTTGGGGTTTGGATTAGGCTTGGGGTGGCTAGTGTTTCGGTTCGGGTTAGCCTTGGGTTCGGGTTTTGGTTAGGCTTGGGGTGGCTGGGCTTGGAATCAGCTAGGGTCGGGCTCGGGCTTAGGTCGGGCGTCAAGCTTGGGTCGTCGTTGTCTTCCTTAGAAACCGGCGACTCTTCTTGCGTACAGTACTGCTCTTCATTGTGTGTTTTGCAGGATTTTTTTTCTTGTTCTGCTATGCTTGAATGTGCTTCGACAGTTGTCAAGTTTGATTTCAGTTCAATTGGAGTGGGGTTTTAGGGTGAGAGTAGCCCACTTCGATTTTCCATTTCAGCTGAAGTTGCAGCGATTGTTGGAGTGCGTTTCAGGTGATTGGAGTGCGTTTCGAGAGTCCGCGTGCGTTTCGACTACCTTCGGATGCGCTTTGGAAGTGCGTTTCAGGAGTGAGTTTCGGATGCACTTCGGGAGTGCGTTGTTGAAGATTTGTGCATTTTCATTCGAAGCTTGTCGCTGAAGATTCGTGAGCGCCAATTATAGGGTTTCAAGCCGAAGATTTGTGCGCGCTGATTGCAAGGTAAGGGTTTCAGCATTTCGCTGTTTCTCTGGGTTTTTTTCTTGCTTTGCACTCTTCAATTTCCATTGACATCACTGATCTTCCTGCAAGGTACATTGAATTGTATGTGTCATTTGTAAGTAAGAAACTCCTTTGAAGTTAATTAGGGTTTTATGTGTCTAGTATACAATCATGTGCAAGTCCTTTGTTTGTTGCACAATTTACTTTGTCCAAGTGTAGGGTTTCAATCCTTGTTTCAGTGTCACATCTCTTGTTTCAAAGTTTCATAACTTCAAGGGTTTAGGCTTCAATGCTTGAATTTCTTCAACATGTATGCATTCGCGTACAACTTGTCCTATTTTCTTAAATTTTCTCTGAAGTTCTGAAATTGTGAATGTCATTGCAGAAATTGGAGGGTGTCTTCAGCATTTCCATTTGCAATTACAGGACAGCGAACTTGTTAAAAAACCTAGGTGAGTATAAGTCACCTTGTTTTATAAAAAAAGTTGTTGTGAACTTGCCATTGCTTGCTTAGAAATGTCCAACGAACAAGCAATTTTTACATGTAGGGGAGTTGGTGAATAGAAATTAGGGTTTAGAGTCAAAATTCTCCTATGAATGTCCTCCACCCCATTCTAGTTATCGTCGAGTCTATGATAACTCCCAAACAATAACTAAAGTTTGAGAGATTTCTTGCCTAGTTATTGTCGAGTCTATGATACCTCCCAAACAATAACTAAAGTTTCAGAGATTTCTTGCCTAGTTATCGTCGAGTCGATGATACCTCCCAAACAATAACTAAAGTTTCAGAAACAAGCCAGTGCCTGATGCAATGGTTACACGCAAACGGAACTACAAAGACAGACATTTTCTAGCATAAAGTCATAAGAACGCAAGTCCAATCAATACCATCTACTATAACTATACTATTCCACTAGACATACGATGCAACATCACTGATGAGACATACTGTACGTCTACATTATAACAGCAAGTCAAGTATATGACGCAAGGCTGCGGTTGATGATGTCGATTTGAGCAGTCGGGATTTTCAACAAGCACTGGCGGGTGTCTTTTTTGATTTGGGACTTCTAGGCAGTTATCAATGTATTTGTATGCTCCCAAGTCGGTGGATTGCCTATATCCACCTTCCAAGGCAAACCTCTCTCACTATCCCAACCAGTGTAGAAGTCTCGAACATCCTGGTCCCTTGATGTTGGTCGGAAATACTGAAGGAGCACACAATTCGGGTTCTTTGGGTTGCAATTTGGATCACTCAACGCCCGTGCAATCCAAACCGGCCTACTATCACCTTCAGATGGTCGAACTGCTACAAAGTAGCCTTCGAAGACATCGCGACCTACACTGAATGATGGCGGCGGGCGGCCCCGTAGAGGCCCGACATAAGCATCATCCTCTCCAATTCCTCACGATCTTCTCCATCATCATCTAATTCATCAACGTGACTGGCATAGTAGCAAGTAGCTGGCCAGAAACCTTCCTTCAAAGCATGAGAGGTAGCAATTGGCTCCTGCAGAGCATCTCTCACACCACGCTAATAATGCACCTCATGCTCGTAACGCCTTCAACACTCACCAGTCACATTTGAATTGCACAAATTCTCCCAATACTTCACAAACCCAGCTAGGCCCTTCTCGACGTCAATGACGCCTTTCATTGGAGTCGGCGGAACTCACAAAGGCACACCAAGGGGCCATAAACTACGTCCCTCTGAGTCCTCTTTCCACAACTTGATACCATTTCCATCTTCCCCTAACCATTCCACATCAGTACAAAACAATTTGTACTTCATGACTAGAGTTCCATTTGAATCCAAGTAGAACTTCACTTGTTGTGGCTTGGTGTGTCCCACTAGGATTTCTCCGCCATCCACAAATGTATCAGTAATGAATCCCTTGAAGTCGGGCACCTCTTCAATGAAGTGAGGAATTGTGGGAATGGACTCCACCTCCATGAATAAATTCATGAGCGCGGGAACTGTCAAGAAGTTCTCCTTCTTCAACAACATACTCCATCTTCCAAACAACGCATCAATATCATCATGCGTGTGACTCACAATCATGAAGTTCACGTAAACTTCCCTGAAGATCTTGTTTGCCACAAGGAGAGACCAAAAACAAAAGACATATCTATTCTTGTTGTCACTTGTGGCATTGTCCATCTGCACTTTCAAAATCGTTGGCAAAGGCTTAGCTGGGAGAGGGACTTGCGGCCGCGGAGGTAGTGCTGCTACGCACATCTCCGCCCCCTTGAGGACCTTCTGAAATAAAGTCGTGGACCCAGACCCCACAAACAATTCTCTTGACGAAGACTTGGGTGGCTCTTCAAGATCTCGGAACAACTTTGCCATGGATCCGATGGTGTAATTTGAGTCGTGGAGAAACATATCCAAGCCGTAGTGCGCATACCGGACGTCACCATGCCCATGTGCAATCATTCCTGTGACAGAGACTGGCAGCTTCATGAAGGCATCGGTTTGCTTGGTTTTGTGAGAAAAAACGGGGCAGGCCATCTTGGCATGATCCATTTTGTCATGCATAATAGTGAGGCACTCGTGTGGAGAATTGTTGGAGAGGTACCGGTTCGCATAATACAACTCTCTGTGAGCACGAGCAATAGCAAGATGTTTGTCTAATCTTTTGGTCCATTTCATTGCACTTATTGACCCAGCTAGAGAACTCTTTCTGAGCTTCTGAAGTTTGTCACACTTAGCGCAACGAGCAAAATTGTCCCCGGGCTTCTTCACTTCGAACTCGGAGAACTTCTTGGATCTTATTTTGCTCAAGTTTGAAATTGAGATGTCCTTCAGACCTAGAGCCGCGTTGATGTCGTTCATATGTTTCATTTGACCCTTCAACTGAAAGGTTGAAGGCAGAATCATGGAGACCACCTTCTCCCCTGACTTTGTAGTCCTCGACTTATGTGGCATGTGATCCGCTTCTCTGTCCAAGATGCACTTCAAAGTAGCAGTGGCTTGCTCAGTATGTTGTCTTGGTTTCAGGAGTCCAGTGTTTCCGTGGACCCTTGCTTTTTGCTTCGCTTTTGCACTTCTGGTAGCGATAGAAAGTGGCTTCCGGGACTCCGAAAATGAGCATCCATGCTCGCATGCACACATCGATCCCTTCCACCGTCACCACGTTCTTTTCGCGCAAGTCGTGATGAACAGATCTGTGAATGTCAGTCTTCATGTGGGCTTTGAACTTGAAAGAGGAACTGTAGTACATGCGTTCGCGGACCGCTCGAATACTCTTCCTTGGGAACGGTTGAATGCAGTTTTTGCTGCAGCAGAGTTTGCTGGAGACTGCATTGATGGAATCCTGAGTCAGGAGCTCCTTTGCCTTAATCCCATCTTCTCTCCTTGGCTTCTGGATCACACTCGTGTAGGGCTTGGAGGAAGTGAGAGGCGGTGGATTAAGTAGCCTCTGCTGTAGACAATTGAAGTTGTCTTGGGCCTTGTGGTCACACAAGCTTGCCCCTCGACAGTGGACGAAATTTGTCGGCCAGGCTACCAAGGAGTATACCTGTTCTTGGGGGATGTCCTCCTCAGAAAATGTCTTTGAGAGGTGGACAACCACATGCGTGTCTCTAAGCGGACCATTCGCACCGAGCACAAGATCGGAGTTGACGCTGTGGCAGGTACCCTCTCCAACAAGTACACCGTTGAAGTTGTAAAGCGTCATGCACTTCGTGTTCCACTGCCTTCAAGGCAGCCCTTTGCACTCTGGTATTCCGACATTCATCCTTTCAAGCGCTGGGAACTCTTCGTCCGATGAGTCCGACATGTCCGACATGCTAACTGACGCAGCCATAATAATTGCAGGCCATGATGTATGGTTAGTGTAATCCAGACATTGAATGGTGGGATCCATCATTAGGTCGACTCAACCTAAAGGAGCAGAGAGGGAAGTCACGAGGAATATAATTCCAGACAGCATTTCAGAGGCTCAATAAATGAAATTGTCACGCCTTCTCTAAAGATGAGGTCTTCAAATTCTATATACAGCTGACATAACTAAACAATTATTTTCCATTCATTAGTAAGGCCATGATGGACTATGATTAAGAAATAATGATGACATTCTCCATTACGAAGGAATAGCACTTCTAAAGCATGAATGTCCATTACTGGCTTGAAGTGACATCATTGTCATAATTGTAGGCAATGAATTCAATATTAATAGTGCTCACCATGATGCTACGCATTTTCGATTATACAAAGTATGAATACTTCATTTCTAATTCTAAAGCCAAATGTATGCCCTAAAGTTCTCATGAATCATATAGATTCATTGACAATTTATTGTCAATAATGAAATTAAAAAATGCATAGAAAAAAAATTCTTATTTTTCGTTTGAAAAGTTACTATATGGCTTTTATGAAATAAATGTTTTTTATGTGACTCTAGAGTAATGTTTCATTTTTTAGTTGAGTACTAGCTTTATAAAGTTTGTAGTTGACTATTTGGATTTATAAAAAAAATTATAAATAAGAAAAAGCCTGTTGTACTTAATTCATAACAAACCGTAGAAGCGCGTTGATTTTTACGTTCAATCCTCGCCAATAAAATTAATGTAAGTTGCAAAGCTTAGGGAGGGTTGAGATTCATGGGAAAATTCGTTTTGCGGTTAGCCATTTTTGGTTGACACAAGATTCAAAAATTTTATTAATAAGAAAAAGGCTCCTATATTTAATTCATAACAAACCGCAGAAGCGTGTTGATTTTTATGTTCAATCCTCGCCAACAAAATTAGTGTAAGTTGCAAAGCTTAGGGAGGGTTGAGATTCATGGGAAAATTCATTTTGTGTTTAGCCTTTTTTTGTTGATACAATTTGAAAAAAATTTATTGATAAGAAAAAGGCTGCTGTATTTAATTCATAACAAACCGGGGAAGCGGATTGATTTTTACGTTCAATCCTCGCCAATAAAATTAGTATAAGTTGCAAAGCTTAGGGAGGATTGAGATTCATAGGAAAATTCATTTTGCGTTTAGCCATTTTCTCTTGACAACACATGAAAAACTTTTATTACTAAGAAAAAGGTTGCTCTATTTAATTCATAACAAACCGTAGAAGCGTGTTGATTTTTACGTTCAATCCTCGCCAATAAAATTAGTGTAAGTTGCAAAGCTTAGGGAGAGTTGAGATTCATGGGAAAATTCATTTTGCAGTTAGCCATTTTTGGTTGACACAAGATTAAAAAAAAATTTTAATAAGAAAAAGGCTGCTGTATTTAATTCATAACAAACCGCAAAAGCGCGTTGATTTCTACGTTCAATCCTCGCCAATAAAATTAGTGTAAGTTGCAAAGTTCAGGGAGGGTTGAGATTCATGGGAAAATTCATTTTGCGGTTAGCCATTTTTGGTTGACACAAGATTAAAAACTTTTATTAATAAGAAAAAGGCTGCTATATTTAATTCATAACAAACCGTAGAAGCGTGTTGATTTCTACGTTCAATCCTCGCCAATAAAATTAGTGTAAGTTGCAAAGCTTAGGGAGGGTTGAGATTCATGGGAAAATTCTCTTTGCGTTTAGCCATTTTTTGTTGACACAAGATTAAAAAATTTTATTAATAAGAAAAAGGGTGTTGTATTTAATTCATAACAAACCGGAGAAGCATGTTCACTTGATTTTTACGTTAAAGCCTTGCTAAATATAGGTTTTGTTAATAGGAGGTATGGTATATACAAATGAGTTTTTTTGGATTTCTAAAAGCCAATTATCCCTAAATTCCCGAAACAACATAATAACCTTTGGTTGTTGAAAGGCATTCAATTATAAATGATAATTGACTTGTGTAACATTCCAATATTAAAGGATAAGTTTTCTATTTAGGAACGTAATATTTGTACTTGAAGAAGATTAATTATAGTTATTGTAAAAGATCAAGTTGAAAAATTAAGTGCCTTTATGAATTGAAAGTGCCTGATTTTAGAGCAGAAGTCATCACAGGGATCTCATATTCAGTTTCTGGTGTTAAAATTCCCATAGACTCTGATTTTCCACGGTGTATGTATATTAGGGAATACGGAAAATGATAGACTCACTAGGGATTTTCGCAATTGGGAAATGTATAGAAAACCCTTCTGCATGTAATACTCATACATAATTAATAATTTCTTACGCTTTTCTTCTACAAGAAATTTTGTTTCAATTTGTATGCTTCAGGTGCAAATTTAGAATGGCGGGCATGAGTATAGGACGGCGAGTATGAATTTACAATGGTGGGTAAAAGTATGAAATGTTCGTACTTCTATTCCAACATTCATTTTATTTATCAAAATTGAAGACTTTGAATTTTTTTACGCTCTATGAGGATTTTCATTAATTTATATAGTGGACAATTGGGCCTACATAACTTAAACTAGTTTTCGTTTTGATTATTTGAGATTTTGGGTGAGCATTTGAGATTATTTGCGATTGATACGAGGGCCGGGTCTCAATTCTCTACCGCTTGCTGCATGAGCAAGGTCGGTTTTCACTGGGGCCCGGGTATCCGGACCACAAAATACCTGTTCCCAGCTCCGGCACTTGGGTCTCGGGTATCGAGACGAGGTCACCTCCGGATTCGAGGGTGCTAAAAGTCGGCGCTGCATTTTCTGTCATTTACCTCGCTCGTTTTGCTCCTCGTTTACCTCGCTCGTTGTGCTCCTCGTTTTGCTCCTCGCTCTGAAGCTTCATCCGGTGCTTTGCTGCGTTTTTATCGCCGGTCATCAACTCCGGACGGGTGGTCGAAGATAGCGTTAGGGTTTGTTTTTTCTGGCACTCGTTTTGCTCCTTCATTTGCAGCTTCTTGTGACAGCTCCTCGTTTTTCTGCGTTTGCTTCGTTTGCTGAGATACGGTTGTTGCGGGTGGGCTATAGGGTGAGCCCTTCTTCTCGGCTGAGGCAGGGAGCCATCGACAGAGGCGTCGGAGGAGTCGGAGGCGTCGTGGCGAGTTGATCAACGGAGGCGTTGGAGGCTTCGGAGACGAGCTGCAAGTGGTAAGCTCCCTCAGCCTTTGAGAATGTAGTTTGAGAATGTAAGCTCCCTCAGCCTTTGAGAATGTAATTTTAGGGTTTCAATTGTGATTCAGTTTTGAATCCATGATTGAGCGATTCAATTTTAGGGTTTCAATAATGATTGAGCGATTCAGCGTTTCAGTTTTCGGGTTTCAATTGTGATTGAAAACAAGAGGAACACCATAAAGTTCAAGGTAAGCCTATTTGGGTCGACTCGACCTGAACTGCCATTCGATGTAAATTTTCCTTCCTAGAATGCGCATGATGTCAATTTAGGTTGCACCAACCTAAACTGTCACTGACTTAGTTCTTGCATTGTTCACTTCTGGCAGGAGTTCACGAAAGCCATGAACATCCGCTTCGCCATGTTGGACCACTTGGACGTGGTGAAATCCCATAAATCATTGAGGGGAAAGGATGCTCAGGAGAAGTTAAAAATCACAAACGAGCTGAAGATTATCACCGCTCTTGACGTTGTCTTCAAACTATGAAGTGAGGTCATTTCGAGTGCAGCTCACGGAGAACTCATCGACCCTGACCATCTTGTGAAATTCAATGAGAGACTTGGGTCGAAGTTTGACAATGGGAACTTGACACACGAGTTCTTCAAGTGGTTGGGTAACCTCTCCTACGACAACCTAGCAAAGCTCGCCAAGCACATTCTGCACATGGACCCCAAGAAGCAGAATTTGAAGTACCTAAAGGTCACTATGAAGATGATCTCCTCAGTGCTGGAGAGCTGCTATACGGTGAAGGACTGGGTCGAGCGCCGTAAGCACAAGTACTTGGTGAAGAGGGAGCTACACCTTCTTGACCCGACATTGGGATTATTGAATTCCTTCAATGACCTCAACGTCGAGAAGTGGAGCGAGTTCAAGAGCAGTCGCTCCATCACAAGTGCCACCATGAACGTTCTCCTCGAGCAGCCTGGAGAGGAGTACTGGAAGGATGCAAAGCAGACCAAGTCAAAGAGGAAGACCGTTGCGGACTTGTCTCCCTACACGGCGGAATTTTTCAGGGTCTTCCTTGAGCGCAAGAGCAATTTCATGAAGCCCCAATCTGTCGCCCATTACAGGACTTATGACCTGGCGGCGGAGAAGCACCACGACTGGCCAAAGGATGCGTAGAAAGAGGGAACCAATGCGGACCTCAACTTTGGAGTCATTGATTTCCGCTACACACCTGGAGTTCTGAATAAGGCGAACGGGACGATCATGATGCCATATTTCTACGCAGTCATGAACTCCTTTCAAGCAATGTAGAAGCCTCCACTCGAGGATGTCCCTAAGTGGATGTTCATCTGCGCAGATCTGGTCGAGCAGACCCAAGTCATTAGCTTCATCCAGCAGAATGACGTCCTAAAGGAGTATCAGATGGACTCCTCAGATTATTGGCCGGCAAAGAACGAAAGGATGGGAGACTACTGTCCGAATAACAGCAAGGCCGTGGAGAGAGTCTACCTGACGTTCTTGCAAGACAAGTCAAGGACCACCGTTATACCTCCCAGGCCAGCCTACCAAGCACCAGATACGGATGTGTTCAACAAACCACGACTGTAAAATGAGCTCCTCTACAGGATCCATAATACGGAGCTTCGGATGGAGTTTTATATCAAAATGCTAGAATATTACGGTTTGGGGTTACGAAATGTATTGTCCGTCTTTGCTGGCGCGAAGTTTACCTACGCAGCAATGGTAAGGAACTGTAGGTCAAGTCAACCTCATCCGTTGCGATGCAGTGACATTGTATTGCTAGGACACATTAGGTTGGGTCGACCTATTTTGTTTAGTTCTCTTGATATTCCGTTGCAGTGCACTATGCTTCTCTACCATCTCTAATTCCACATGTTGATGACCTCGTAGATGCTAGGACATAAAGTCTACGTTGTCGGGGCTTCGGACGAGTCCGACATGTGGACTAGTGTTGTAGAGTTGGGGAAGTCATTAGACAAGAATGACTTCGTGCCCAAGGGTTATTTCGTTGATGAGGAGCTCTTTCCCAGAAAGCCTGCGGGGGCTTCAACTCCGTCCACTTCCAGGCGCAAGAAGTCGGCGTGGGACCTCCCAAAGACTCTGTCATCAAGGTCACGGAGGACTCAAGCTGATAGTGAAGAGGCTACCAAAGAGGAAGAATACTCTCGTGAGGACCAGGACCAACTGGACCCTAAACTCCTTGATGTAGAGCATGTGGGCACGCCTCTTGCAAACCTCTCACAAAGTGTCCGGGGGTCCTCTGCTTCCTCTGGGCAGCCCGTGGAAGGGACCCCTGCATTCACTCCCGTACCGAGCGTGACTCCACGGAAGAGGAGGAGGGAAGTCGTGGACGACGACGACGAGGACGACTTCCAAAGGCAGTTGGACAAGATGCAGGAAGCCAGGAAGAAGGACCAGAAGTTGAATCTGCAAATGCATATGGAGAGTAGCGCACGAATGGATGAGTTGAAGGATCTCGTGGCGTTCCAAATTCAGAGAACAGAGAACCTCCACGATGCAATCCGTCACACCATGGCAGGCGTGGCACCCATTGCGTCGCTTCAACCCGCTCCAAGTGCAGCTCCACTCATGATCCAAAGTGCAGGAATGGCTTCAGTGATGGGTGGGGTGTCTGGTCGTCCCAAGGAAGCGTCTCCCTTTCTGGTTCCACACACACCTACTCCTGCATTGTCTAATCCCTCACCGTCTACGACATTGCCTACCAATTCTGCACTTGTCTCACCTGCAGAGGCGCCTGTACCATGTACTCCGACCTCGACGTCGACAGCCTCCGTGGAAGAAAAGGATGAGCCTCCTCCTCTTCTAGCGACTAACCCGGTCTCTATCACTCCTCCACCACCACCACCAGATTCCAAAGTCAGGCTGGCCGATGAAGCTATGGAGGAGGTTGGACCTAGTGCGGTAGAGGCTGAGGCAACCGTGGAAGGGGACGAGAATGAAGATGATCCAGCTGGGATAGTCAACCATCCTCCGACGTCCGTTTCCACGGTCCCATCTGCAGGTGCTGTACACTGATGTTCTAATGTGGTTTGGGCGTTTTAGGTTGACTCGACCTAATGTATATCATAGCTTGTGTAATCCCATAGCGGATGATAGGAGAACCATTACTATGGATTTTAAAGATCTCCATGTGGAAATAACCATGGAGTTCTTCATTTTGAGTCTCGAAATTCAATTTTGTAACATGAAGACTCAAATTTTGAGAAATTAATACACGGACTTCTTACTTTCACCATGAAATATTTGCCAAGTGCAAGCGCTGTGGATGCCATGGATGAGTCCACACCTCTTCAGTCACCAACTGCAAGGCATTCTACTCCAAGTCTCGGTCCTCATGCGTCTAAGGGAAAACAACCTTGTGAGAGCGAAGATGATATCGCCGTCCAAGAGGAGATTGTCAGCCTGGCAGAACCTGCACCTGTTGATACCATAATTCCGGATGCCACACTATTGGAGGTGGAGATTCCTTTACCGAYGACTGTGGCTAATTYGCAGACAAARTCWGCAAAATTAGGAAAGGTGYRTGTCATTTCTTYAAACTTGGGGAGACCARAATCTTCTCCCTTCTTTCATGCTTGCTTTATAAAGTCCATCTCAGATTTGATTTCTGTACTACTCTACGAGGAGTCAATGTGGATAGCAGGATAGTAACTAGCTTCGCGTTTCTCCGTTTGATAGCAGGGATCAGCCCCTATGTGTCATCGTGGAGGGACGTCGAAGGATCTCCCGGTCGCAGTGGGGTCAGGGTTGGTGGATAGGTGGCTCCACGTCGTCCTAGATCTCAATGGCATTCTGTGTGTCACCGAAGATGCCAAGTCAAAAGGATGGCCCAAAGACGTTAGTGCTGCTAAGCATCCGCATTCTGCTACCATCCCCGCGGTTGTGGGACCGAAGTTAGTGTTTGTCCGTCCCAACTGTGCGGAGTTCTTGCATCAGCTAGGGATGTTCACTAACGTCTCGGTGTGGAGCTTGATGAAACTCTCCACCACTGAAGAAATATGCCTTCACCTCTTCGAAGGCATGAAATTCCCCGACTTCATGTTCGGGCAAAATTCTTGCACCACGTTCAAGTGCAAGAAAAATTCAGGCTATCTCACTACGTTCAAAGAGCCTGGAACAACCAAGGAGCTTTTCCTAAAGGACCATGGTCGTTTGTTCAATGTCCAGCAAGAAAAATTCACGGCTGCAAATACGATCATAGTGGATGACAGTCCGATCAAGCACATTCTCAACCAGTCGGGAAATGTAGTGCTCTCGAACACATGGACCAACACGGGAAACGGTCCGAAGGACACGTTTCTCCTGGACATCCTTCTTCCGTGGTTCTTGTGTCTTCATCTCGCTGGCAAGGGCGGCCTCAAAGCGATTCGCGAAAATAGTTCGGGGAAGATGGGGTGCCAAATGCTATGTGATGAGCGGAGCCGGCGAGAGTATAATAGATTGATGGAGTTAGTTAGACTCTTGAAGAGCTTGAGATAGGGTCTCCATTGGTGGGATGTGATTCGGGAGGTCTTCAGGTGCTTCGCACGGTAGTTGTTAGCTCTTTTAGTATGCTAGTATTTTAGCTCGGGGCGAACTAAATTGTATATAGGCTCTAGGTCGTGGTTCCCATCAAATTGTACAGGTTATCTTTGAAATATATAATTGTGAAAGCTTATTCACTACTAAATTTGTGCTCCCATCTAGTTCGGCTACACTTCTGCAGTCAATGTTGTGTTGTTGTCAACCTTGACTTCTTTGCTCATGATGTTGTTGTTATCCTGTAATTGCCTTTCGGTCTTAATATTTCCTTTGTCTGCCAACTATTTGCAGAGTATTGTTGCCAATGCTTATGCGGTCCAATCATACGGACTTCCTTGTTCAGCATCGGCTGATTCCTTTCTCGAATACGGCCAAAATGCAATCTTGAGCACAAGAAACTTCCTTTGCTCGGCGGCAACGGCAAACTCTACAATGGACTTCTCTTTGGTGCCTGTGGACAAGGACGTCGTGGACAGTCCGCCAAGTCGGACTCCATGCTTGCCAAAATCTTGCTCTCCCTCGCCACTTTGGTCCAGGGATCCCTTCACTGCTCGAATGTCACCTTCTACTGCCGAGAGATTGCCACAAAGGAAGCTGTATGATGACCTGGAGTTACCTCTTTCTGTAATGCTGCCAAACTCTACGGCGCCAAAGGAATCAAGAGGGCACATCATTCGTGTGCGTTCTCATGGGACCTTGCATCCTCGTCACCAGGCCCGACAACTAGGGGTGCAAAGGGCGAAGACACACGATGGAGTTCCCCAGAGCCGAAGCACTCATTCTATTTTTGATGCATGGAATCGAAAGTTTTTAAATATGCAGAGGCTCCAATGTCTATGGGAGTATAAGAAAATTGATAATAGTTACAGTCGCGGGCCAGAGATTTTGAAGGCAATGGAGATGCTTAATAGTCAATCACACGTGTAGTAGATGTCTATATTGTACATTGGAAGAACATTCCAAGTATATGATCGCATTGTACAGACGGTATATAGTACACATTGCGTGAGTGAATGACACTCACTACAGTTATATACACACTCATCACAATTTTTGCAAATAAACAAAAATACTTGATAAAAATGTATGAAATGTCAAGCTATTTAGTATTATATGAGTTTTTTTGAACTATCATGGCATTGTCCAATTCATAATTTAGCTTCATATGCTGTATTTGTGGTTGTATTATAGTTCATTTTAGTGGTTTTATAGTGCACTTCTGGATGAATGATGGATCCTTGACCTCCCATTTCAATGGAAAACTCTCATTTTATTGAATATAGTGTTAAGGGTTACCAAAGGAAATCCACAGCATTGAAGGAGTTCTTCAGACATGCAGGTCACTTTACAGACACTGACTTTGGGGTACTTGCACAGCATTTTCTTAGTGATACTCTTGGTCGTAGCGCTCCCTACCCCAAAGTCTCAGTCTCGAAACTGAGAGTGCCTGCCGTGGATAACATGACGAACTCTAAGTGGGTTGAGCGCAGGAAGAAGAAGAAAGTCGTGCTTCAGGAGTTCATGGACATCAAACCCACTCTGAAGCTCATAAACAACGGCGGGGATGTGATTGACACTACGTGGAGGTCATGGAAATCCAGGCACCGCTTTACATCCGCAAGCTGGGACTTCCTCTTGACATACCCGAAGCCCGAGTACTTCAAAAGACGCCTGCGAAATGATGCGTGGTTGAAGAGATCAAAGGATCTACAGAAGGAGTTTCATGAGGTGCACCACATGTTCAACCACTTCAGAAAGTTGAAGTATAGGTTGCCAGAGCTTGCCTGGGGAGTGCAGATTCGGGGGATCGACCTCGAGGCCGGGGTACTTGTAACAAGCAAGCGGTACAAGTATCATTTGCGGGACCTCAACCTCGCCGTCCTGGATACAAGGGAGAGTCCCAGGTTGCTTCCGTCTGCAAACGAGGGTGTTGTTGATCAATAATTGAACTTTCTTGCAAAAAAGTTAGAGCCGAAGATGACTGAGCCAAATGTCTGGCTCTTCATTTTGGAAAGCGACGAGGACATGGTTGCTGTCACGCGTTTTGTAGCTCAAAATTTAGCGGAATACGATTCCTTTGAGTCTAAGTACATCCCTTGCAATGCAGAGATACTCAACAACAGCACAAAGAGGGGGGTCAAACCTGACATTCCGCTCCTCTTTCTTTTCAAGAAAGACAGCGAATTTGCAGCAAGTGTCCGAGCCTGCGCCAAAACGGAATACCTGGCACCGTTCAAGACATGTCCTTACTACAAGGATGTGTCCAAAAACACAGAGGCCAAGTGGAGAATAAGTTCAAGGGAACTGCGGACGGAGTTCTATCTTGAAATCCTTGAGGCATTTGCGACGCCGGAAGAAAATGTCTTGGGCCTATACACGGGGGCCAAGTTCATGTTGGCCGCAAAGGTAATTTGTGACTCTGACTTCATCTTCACGACTTCAGGGTGGTTGTGCCCTAAGTTATCGTCGACTCGAGGATAATTTTATTTCATGTTTTCTGCCCATAGTATGACGCTGTCTTTTCCAATCATGATATGTTTGTTTCTTTACTTGAGTCTGTGGTCTGGAAGTTATCGTCGACCCGACAATAGCTCACTTGTTTTGAAATCGTGGTTACTAACTGAATGCCAGTTTGTAATGCAGATGTTTGGTGCCTTCTTCTATGGATTCGTGGAGAGGAGCAAAGCAAGAGGCTTTGATTGAATTTCTTACCTAGCTGACAAGCTAGATAAGAATGACTTCATGCATTCCAACTCCCCCTATACAATTTTGTATGTGCCACCACCTCGACGTGAACCTGTGATTGTGAATTCGAATTCGCCTCCTTCGCCGCCCATGACTTTGGACTCGCCTGCTGAAGTTTCAAATCCCACGAACGACGAGAGGGAGCCGGTGGGTCCGCATGTCAGCAGCGATCCTGGCATCGAGGGAATCAACGAATTCGGGACAAACACGTTCAATATGCAAATGTGCATGCCGACGGATCAGACGCCGTCTGTTCCAGCTACCGCTACTCCAATCGTCTCGCAGGTTGAGACTGCCGGTGAGGATGATATGGAGGCGGACACGGAGTATGAAGATGAACAGCGGCGGAATCGGGAGCGGGTTATCCCAGAGACCCAAGTCACGCAAGAAGAGGAACAGCCGGTGATTGATGCCGGTGACGCGGATGACATAACCGTGCTTGAGGAACCGCAGCCTAAACACGGTCCACAGAAATCTCTTGTGGCCAGTCCGATCATCATCCTTGTTAGCGACGATGAAGAAATTGACCATCTGTGCGAGTCGTATGATGACGAAGAGGAGGATGGCATTTCCAAGGTCAAAGAATACAAACCTGTGATTGTGCCATCCGGCGTCACCGTCAAAGTCGAGAAGGATTGGTGGCAAAAGGATATGGAGAGGCGAGATAGGAGGATTGCTTGCCAAAAGGAGAGGGAGGCGAAGGAAAAAGAGAGGGAGGAGAAGGACAAACAGATTGCTGAGGCCAATGCGAAGCAAGTGAAGTTCTCGGAGGAATCAGAGGTGAAGTTAAATGAGCTATCAACTCAAGTGGTGATTCTCATGAAGGCACTAAATTCCCAATCAAGTCAGCTAGCCAGCTTGGTGGTTGTTCCCGCTCATCCACCACCTCCGACTCCAATTCCATCCACGAGCGCTCCGGCCGATCAAAAAGTCCAACATCTGGTGTCTGGGCTTCCTCATCGTCGAGTCAAGGATAAGGACTCAGCATCATCACTGCCACGAGGCAGCAATGTTGTGGCGTGCACGCCTGCATCCCAACTGTAGACATGCCCCTCTCCAGACGAAGGGGCGTTTCAAACCGTCCTTCCCCAAGTCTTAGAGGTCCCTCAGCCCATGCATGCCAGGGAAGGAGCAGGGGATTATTGTCGAGTCGATGATCACCCTGAGGACAAAGGAGGACGAGCGATCCAAGCTCCTACAACACTGGAGACCTCCGTCAATGTTCACGTAGAGCTTCACTTCGCCTTGCCTGTTGAGGAAGAGAGGGTGGACTACGAGGTGAGCGGTGATGAAGCTCAAGACAATGTCCCGGAGAAGAGCGAAGGGGTCCCCATCGTTGAAACTGGAAGGGATGGGAATGAACAGGCAGCGACTGAATCTACTTAGGTAAAACTTCTTGATCCATATGATTTCGATTGAGTTGGAGAACCTGGAGACAATCTTGATTGACTTCTATGATTGGTATCGGGAATTCGTCTTGGTAGTTTTTGAATCTCATCGGTACTCATGCTGTCTGACAGGATGGTGTGGCCACTCCTTGATAGGATGGCGTTGACGGCGAATTCGTTGATGCGTGTAGTCTAGTGTAGCATAGTCTTGAGTGTACAGTTTTGACTGTTSTAAATTGAAAAAACAATTTTCGAGTGTATCATGTAATCTATGTAAATAAAATATACGCATTTCTATACATTCGTGTGTGCATCGATCTAATTGGATCACGCTTTCCATGTTTTGCTGCCTAGCTCAAAAAACATAAAAGCGTGCACCATCCGATGCCACTAAACGCTCATGCTAAGGAGACCCCCCAATCGATTTGTGGAATGCAATGCTTCCTCCCATTGTCTGGCTCTCCCACATCTGCATTTAAACAGATAACTCCAATTCTTTGTTGTTATGCTTTGCTCAGGTAGAATCGGAAAAGGGAAGAGAGGTCGTGCCGTGGAACATTGCCCCCATAGTGCCTGCCCCCCGACAGAAGTGGTTGAACATTGTCTTCGACTTGAACAGCGTACTATGTCAATGCGCGCTCAAGTCGTACGCGGCAAACTTTAGACCGTATTATATCAAAGACAATGTTCTCTACCACTGAAATCCGACGATCATTGGACCCAAAGCGGTATTCGCTCGGTAAAACGTGGGCAAATGCCTCTTACAAGTTTCGGAGATCGCGAACAGGGTCGTCGTCTGGACGACGATGTTCAAGCGAAATGCGGAGCCCATCGCTGGACATTTGTTCAGCGGGTGTCAGGCTCCGTACGATATCCTAGGTCAGGAGCAGTGCACAAAGATAGAGGTCGCTCCCGGAAAATTCTTTCATCTCAGGCAAAAAATGCACTGCTTGAAAGTTCTTTCCGATACGCTTATGTCGAATGGTAGTAATCAGGACTCCTTTCAGACGCACAACACCCTCCTGATTGATGATACTCCGGACAAGAGCATCTACAATTTGGATGGAAACACCATTTTCCTCGACACGTGGAGTCACGCAAAGCGGAGGGACGACGTCCTCATGAGCGAACTTCTGCCGTGGCTCCAGCGCCTCAATTCCAATTGTCCGGATGGGGGGTTGCTTCAATACGTCGATGAGAATCGGATAGGCAACCCACCATATGGGCGGCAGGACTATCGGACCGGGGATATCCTAGAAAGCATGCAACATTCCGTGGACGTGATGGGAATGCGATTCAAACTTCCCGCCCTCGGCTCAGTCATAGAGCGAATCCGTCGTAGAAAGTAGAAAATAGAACCCCCCCTAAACACGCATCCAGGGAGCCCAGGCATTTTGACTGAATTTAATAATTTTGTATGGTACTATAATTTTGTATGCTACATTTTTCTGTAAATAATATATTGAGTTCGTATTCAGCTAATTCAACGCCTCTGTTTTGGAGAATTTCGTACATCATTTGTCTTGTTCGGAACTCGATCTTCTTGTCCTTCCTTTGGTTCAGCCGTTTCATGGAGATAGGAATCACGTGTGTGTCTTCAACCATAATCTTTTCTTATGGCAGGTCGGAGGTGGTCGGTCAATGGAACAAGCCAAAAGGCTAAAGCTGACAAAGAGCCTTGTCTCCGGATCGGAAAAGTTGCAATGGAGTGGGTCGGAATCGAAAGGGGGGAGCTGCGGGACCGCGCCCTTTTCCAAGCCCTACATGTTGCAATCCACCACGGACGCGGCTTCGGTGGCCATAGACTATTCCAAGGGGAACATCGAGGACGGCGTCATGGACAGCACTCCAAGTCGCGGGCATGGAAGGACTCCCATCTGCTCCCCGTTGCCGCTGAAGCGGACATCCTCAAGTCGAGGACGATCGACGTCGCCCTCTCCGCGGGCGGACGCTGCCACCAGCCGCAAACTAGACCTCCCTGTTGAAGAAGCTGCGGGACATCCTCGTCTCCAGGATGCTGCCCACTCTCCCTCGCCAAGTCCTGTTGTTCCTATCCTTGGCCTGAGCTCGCAGGCAACACAATCTGGGCTCCAAGACCAGACTACAAGTTTATTACTCGGGCCGTCGACTGCTACTGGCTTACCTCGGCTCGAGGATAAGTGGCCTCTGTCCTCGCATTCAGCAGGAGCCGGGCACGTTAAGTTTGCTGACAAGCTTTTCAACCAGCGGATTTTCAAAGACCATCGACGGTCTTTGGACTCCAATTCAATGGAAACTACACTTCCGTACGTAGATAGTAAGAAACCCTCGCTACCAAGGCCGCCTCGTCAAGGGTCAAGATCTCTTTCCACTTTGGAATTTCACGAAAGCACTCACAACCCAAAGCGCAAGGATAGTGGATCTCAGAGACAAAGTTCATGCAGTGCTTTCGATGATGGAAGAGGGCATTATTATCCTTTCCGACGCGAGGATATTCTTAAAGGCCTGGCCAAGCTCAAAGCCATGGAGGCAGCAAATAGCAATTGTACTGCCCATAGTGATGCTTAGTCCAGCGAGTGCATTTTTGAACCCGGCACCTCGTGAACATCCCTTACTATTAATAGCATGCTAAAAATACTTAAAAAATACATTTGTAAAGGAGTGCTGGGCTTTCATGCATATTTTGGCTCTCCATTTCAACATATTCTTGAAAAATGATCAATACACTCTATTAAAGTTGAAAGTGTGCCTCTCTTTATCATTGAAGTTTACTACTCATCCTTGAGTTCAACAACTATTGCGTCCATGAATCTCAACAAGTCATTTCCTAAAGTCTCATAATCGCCGATTTGTCTCAATTTAACGAATAAGGCCTTCAACTACTTTGAACACAATAAATTCGTGCTTGAACCTCGCAAACTCCAGCGTGAACGCCTTCGCAATTCAAAATGCCTCTGCTTACTCGAACACTCTGAAATCATGAACCTGCTCTCCCCTATTGCCTATAAACTTTAAAATGGCCTTCTCACTACACGTACTTGCGTTGCCACCAATACGGGAAACACTTTGGAATTGTGAACTAGCTCCCCGCCATCACCGAACTCCCTCATTGCCTACGTCCCAAACCTTACACTAGAAAAAAACTCTGTTTTTTTTGGTGTCCACCCCTTGACGTTCGGCGTCTTGAGACGCATCATCCGTCCAATCAGACATTCTAATGCTACGCGGGTGGACACAGCAAAAATGTGAATTTCCCAAGGATGTGATCGAGAGCATAGCTAAAATTTTGATCAGACGTATGAGTGCTATCTCGAACAGGTATGTCTTTGGAGACATCACTTCCAACAAACCAATGTTCACAAAAATGTCTTGGACGGACGTCTTCGCCATGTCAGCATTCTTCGTCAATTTCATCTGAAAGTAACTAACAAAGATTTTCAACGGGCAGTGGTCAAATGACTGCCCGGCGCGGAAAAAAAAGGGACGGGTAGGGTTTGGCCTTGAAAATGCTGACATGGCAAGATGACGTGGAAATTATCTGAGGTGGACATCGGGAGCTGACGTGGCATGCCACGTCAGCATTTTGGGTCCACTAAAGTCACATTCACTGATGTCTGATTGGACGTCAGCACGGACGTCTAAATGTTCTACGAGACATTATTTTCTAGCACATTAATGTCTGGTTTCTTGCGACTACGATTTCATAGTGCATGCTGTCCATTGCGTTCTCTGCAACATCAAAGTGAACAACCCAATGTCTGAAAAAGGAAGGGAACATGTCTGCAACAATGTCCACCTATATAGGACATGACCTCTATTTTGGGGACACAACACGTGCTATAACAAGAGCG
This sequence comes from Pleurozium schreberi, assembly GCA_006891605.1. Lineage (NCBI taxonomy): Eukaryota > Viridiplantae > Streptophyta > Bryopsida > Hypnales > Hylocomiaceae > Pleurozium > Pleurozium schreberi. Next base: position 21,822 of record VACF01000580.1, read on the forward strand.
AGGGTTTCCATGTAAGGCCTACACATACTGACGAGGGTCAAGAAGTATTGTATCTGTGCATCTGTAGCCTAAGTTTCATAGGCCCTAATCTAGATTACATATAACACAGTGCATGCATATGTTCAACGAAATATGAAACACAGTTGTGTACTAAATGTACGTAGGTAATTGCCATGACGTTCTTCTCTAGGCATAGAAAGATGCAATGAAATGCATGTTTCTATGAAACAAGTGTTCATTTATTGAGCACACCCTAAGCGTTCTATAAAAACATGCAAAAAAATACTTGGCCAAGCACAACAATGTCCACACACATGACGTCAAGGACTCCCGGTTAGTGTCCACAATCACTATATCTGTCACCAAATGGACGTCAAGAAATTACAGATTCCTCGCTGGCTTGACACTAACATGGACATCGCAGTGCATGCATCAGACGTTTTCAGTGACGTCTGCAGATATGTCAAGTGTCCTCGGCTTCTTCATCAGAAACACCACTAGCAATATTAATGTATTCTCTTGCAATGTCCACTGAATGCTGTATTGGAGACACAGATGTTGCCGATGGTTGAAGTCCTTTGAAGTCCTTGTCATTTTGCAATTGAACGATGTTTGGGGTTGACTGCGTACATTGTGCTGCCCTCTATCGACCCTTGACCTCTGTCCAACAAACAACTTTCCAACCACACCAATGTGGATCATTGGAGAAGAAAACTTGCTAGCAATGCAGAGGAAAGGCAAATGAATTTGCGTGGATCCTTCCGTCCATTTGATTGAAGTTTGCCAAACTGAAGCCGTACCTATCCCGTTCTATGCTTGGAGACCAATTGTTTGGGGGCCCCCGCACCCAGTCGCACAAAAATACCATGATGCAATGATTGCAATAATCCAACACCAAGATTTCTTCAACGTATCCAACATACTATTTGGTGATCTCCAATGGCCTTACGTTTTGTAGTCCCCAACAAAGTTGTTGGGTGAAACTGGCTACTACACCTGAGTCACACATGACACGTCCACCTTCAAAGCTTTGGACGCGTAAGTGCATGCCGTGACAGTACATGTGACAGTGCGATGTCGTGCTCCTTTGCGGAGGTTGTCCATACTACTTGACATCCTCTTCCACTGGATGTCCGCCAAGTTCACGTTCTCTCACCGTTGACGTCAACCACTCTGCAAAAGCTGAAAGCTCACTTAATTCAACTGGGTAATGGACCACTCTTCCGAGGTGGGAACGCCGGCATGACACACGGTAAGCGTCGCGCTCCTCCCACCTATTTGACCTTGCCACAATGTATTCCCTGCACAATGCATACCCGTAACATAGATTAGAAAATTGAAATGAACAAGTGCATGCTACATGACAGTGTCGGGATGCATTCTTGCTGACTTGAACAAAAACATTGACAAGTGCACTAACATCTTGAAGCAAGATTATGTCAGTGCTACAATGTCCACTGAGTTTGCGCGCAAGASAGGTGGGTGCTGCATAATGCATCATCATTGACGTTTAATCACTCACTCTCGCAAAGTTTCCAAGCATGGAGCATTGTTAATGACAAATGCATGCACATAGGAACGTAATTCGTCAGACATTGTTCCGCTCTTCTGGTGCCCTGCAACATATGACCTCATTGTTCATATTGGGGTGCTCTTCTGGATCCCAGACACGTTCCGATGTTCCTTTGTACCACTATAACAAAACCTTGTTTTAGGTGACGAATTGACATCAAAAGGAACGGATTTTAGGTGACATCCAAGTTGATATCAAAAAAACAAACCCATGTTTTCATGTCAACAATGATGTCCATTGTATTATATTGGACATCATTATTGACATAAAAACATAGTTTGTTTTTTCCAATGTCACGTAAAATCCGTTCCTTTTGATATCAATAAATTTTGGTTTCTTATAGTATACTCTTTCATGTATTCCGTGCAAAATCCAAGCACCTCCTCATTCCGATATCCTTCCGCAATGCTTCCTTCTAGATGTGCCAATATGCAGACATAATCTTTTAGTGTCTTTATATACCGCTCAATGGGATACATCCACCTACAATGCATAGGACCGCACAAAAATAATTGCTTAACAAAGTGCATCGGCAAATGGGTCATGATATTCAGGAACATAGTAGGGAACTCCTTTGCAATGAGGTAAGCAGCGGAAATAAAATCCTCCATGAGGTCATCACGGTCCGCCATCTTTATCTCCTTTTCATATAGTCTTTGGAAGACCCTGCTCATTTTGATGATAGCCAAGCAAACATCCTCTCCTAAAATGTTACAAACAGCCACCAGTAGAATCTAGTACACGGATCACAAACTCTTTGTTAGTGAAGACAATGTGGTTTTGGGTGGGTCAAACCTACTTCTTTGATGCTACATAACACATCAGCGTTTCCGGCGAGGCAAACTAGGAGGCATTGTCAAAACAATTCTACGTCTTTCATTACGTCGTGTCAAGCATGAAGAATGCACATTGGCAACACAGTTCATGTCATGTGCGACTCCTCTTCGGACATGATGATGTCTGTACACATGTCGCCCGACAACTCACTATGGTCAAACGTACCTGCTGCATCAAAATGTGGTAATCATGGGTCTTCATGTACTGTAGCATACGCATCTGTAGACATTTGTGTACTGCGCCAACGTAGTTCGTTGGGGTATGGATGTTAGACACTATGTCCACAAACTCTTTTTGCTCCTCCGGCGTCATGACGTATGAGGCGTGTGGCATGTAGTAATCATCTTGCCGTCGATGAGAAACAAATTCCAAGTTGTTGGGCATCAACGCAGCTGTCGAGGATGTCGTTCAAGGCCATAAGTGTCTTCACAATGTTCTCACATAAGTTCTTTTCACAATGCATAACGTCTAGAATGTGCCGAATCAATAGATAGTGCAAGGAAAGAATGCACTACCATTAGAAGAAAGCGTTTGACATGCAACAAATCTCCATGTATGTGTCATACGCGTTATCTAGGCATAAGTATCCTCACAGCACTAAATGCTATAAGTTGACACGGAATATTGTCCCGGAAGTATGTCATTATAAGCTTCAATTATCCGGTTTTACTACTTTTCATCAATTCCTCACTATTTCCACTCTTTTCCGGATCTAATAGTTATCCGGATTGATATCTTTCAAGTTTCCGGTTACGTCTTCTCTTAATACTTTGGTTTGTGATACCTCTGTTTTACCATCAGAAGGTCGCCCTTCATTGTCTAAAGGGGTAGGGACTAACCACTCGATTTCCTCACGCTCTCTCCTCTCTAAAACACATCAACACTCACAAAATAATATGTGGCAATAAATTGATTTGGAAATACTCTTACAACTTTCTGGATGGCCTATCCGGATAGCAGGTCACTAAGAGCCGTTTCCAGCTTTCTTCACTACAACAACAGAACAAGAGACGCCTAGGACCTGCCTCGGGATTGCTCTCTAGAAGCTCAGATCGTTCCGGTGACTGGCAAACCTTCTGATGTGAGGGAATTTCCTCTGGCGGTCATTGATCTCCGCACAAAACCGCCTAGGTTCTAGAATTGCACTCTCACCACCTACCCACCGGATTACCGTTCCAGTAATTTAAAGACACCACGCTCAAGATCTCTTTCACAACTCTACACCTCAGTACGAACGTTCTTACATAGACAGACCCAAATCATCACGTTCCACATTCCTCCTCTTCTCACTTCCATCTCATCCGTCCATACTCAAGTGAATAATACAAGTCAAAACATTCTCACAGGTGAAGGTAGAAACCAGTACTCACACTTATGGTTTCAGATTAAAATTGAAGTAAGTACAAATGGATATTCAAAAATGCTAGGATAAAATGGGAGGGCCACAAACTGCTCGCCCTTAAAAACCAAAATCCGAAATAGAAAATCAGCCACCCGGAAACCTAGGCTGCCAATGAAATGAGCTGCCAAGACCCTCGGTAGATCAAACTCAAGCCTAAAAATAAAAACCCGGATCCGAGCCCAAGCTCGAAAACCCGTTTTGGTTCCAAAACACAATCCGAATCTAACTGGAAACTAAAACAAACCACTAACTACCCCTTCTTCGTCTTCTTCAACGCGCTCCCAAAGTAATTGGGTGGAACCCTGACTGAGCTCTTTACCGGAGTTGTGTTTGGTGTCAACCCTGGAGTTGTCTTTGCCACTGCCCTGGTCAGAATCTTTTGGTTCACGGGTGGTGGTGAATCTTTAACATCCGTATCATCGCCGCTCTCGAGCTCTTCCTCATTTGACTTGCTGATGATCCGGGTGTCATCCTCCTCATTGTCCGAAGGCACAATCCGGACTAGCAGTTTCGGCTCCTTCCATTCTGGCAAATCCTCCTACATATTGAAATCCTCTGGATGGTCCTTCACCAGATTCAATTTCCCTAATCGCTTAAGGAAATGCGTCCTGGTAGATTTGGCCGGCTCCTTGAACTTGACGCTCCGTTCCGGACTGTCACCTGGAGGTCTGAGTGGAAGAGTACTTCTGAATAAAGTCTGAAGAGACTTTTTATTCTATTTCTGGTTTGGCTCGACACTCCCCCTTAGGCTCACTTGACCCTGCATACTATCTTTTGCCTCCTCCACCACGTGGGATAATAGCTCCCTTTGCCCTTACGACTTCTAGCCTTGCATCTTCTGCTATAAAGCCTGTCTCTCCACCGTTACGGTTCCGGGAGTAGTGTGAACCTCCTGAACTTTCGAAAACTCTAAAAAGTCCAACTTCTTGTTGGGTTCCATTTGGTACAGTAGCTGTCGCATCTCTGTTAAGGCCATTTCCATCCGGGAAGAGAAATCAACCAGTATGGTGATGAACTTCGATCCGGTTACTAGGGCCTCCTTGGTGATCCGGGAGTTGAACAGCACAGCTTGGTTGATGGTGTTTGCTGGTTCCGCAACCAGCCAATTCAGCCCCTTCTCTAAGTGTAATGCTTCCTTTTTCCTTTTCTTAGATGCCGCCAACCCCCCTTCCAACCAATTGACTCGGTTCTTGATGTCCTCCTCTTCTTTTCGGGTGTGTTCAATCTCTTAATCCAGAGCCCGTAACATTTCTGGAGAAGGTCTTTTTCGGATGGCTTGAATCAACTCGCTTGGCTCGCATCCCAATTCATTAGTCGCCCCAGGGAGTATACTCGCCTATGCGTTGATAATATTCTTGGCCTTCTCCACCCATCAAGTTCCAGTTTCGTAGAACTAGTCCAACCAGGTCGCAGCTAGGGTTTTGTTTGGAACCTCTTCCGGACTGCTCTTTGTCATAGTTTTCCGGGATACCAAATGGGTGGACTTGGGTTTCTTCTTCTCTCTCTTTTCCTGGAGGAGTTCCACCCGTTCGATCTCCTCTTCATCTGATCCGTGCTGCTCCTGCTTATGTTCCATTTGTAGACCGTACTTGAGGATTAGGCATCCCATATCATACTCTACCACCTCCTCCGTCTTCAGCACCTCATGTTGATGATGCATGTGGAAAAGGTAAGCACAAATGAGACCGTGCTTAGCTTTTTCCACATGATCCGCCAGCATGCTGATAACTCCGGCGATCACTTTCCCCCAATGAACTACTCTCCCCTCCATCACTCCGAAGATGGTATTAGCCACCATACCATAACCTGGGTCGGCTTATCCGGATAGAGAAACGGAATTAAAAATTCCAAGATCCTCGTGTGCCTCACGACTGCACAGTCTGAAAGTGCAAGTCCTTCCTTCGAATGCGCCGGATTGGCAAACTTCCCAACGGAATACTTATCCGTCCGGGAAGCTAGTCCGAGTTCTTGCTTTGGAAATCCGTAAACTTCCGCCCACGTCTCTTCCGTCTGGGCCTCTCTTCTAGCCTTGGCGGTCCGCTCATACTGGTTCGGAGCCTTGGAAATCAACTCTTGGATCATATCTTCATTCTTCAAATTCCACGGCCGGCGGATCAATCTGGCGCAGCCTATCTTTGCTAGGTCCTTGTCTAGTAGCTTCCGCTTGTTGTCGTCCTCTGGATAAGGCGGCGACACCATACAGGCCATAATCGGATTCCTGTGTTGGTTGCTTTCCGCCACGGAAAAATCCTAACAATGTGGGCCGGATCCGTGCGGATTCACCAACCCCATTGTTGCAATCACTATCTCACCACTCTTTCTCTCAACTATCACACGCGCAAGAAAATTCTGCAGAGAAAAAGAGAAATGACGGAAACAGTGGACTACTTAAGTACCCGACACTCCGGCAATGGTCCTAAAGTGAGCCGTTAACCCGTAATGGTGACCTAGATCCGTAGGTCAAACCTACAAATCGTAGGTCTGTGAAATCCGTCCCTATTCGGGTTTTCGGACCTGGACTGGATTCGTAATTACAAAAGTTCCGTAATTCCTAACTATTTTTGGAACGTGGTTAACTTCTTCCGTAAACGTTTCCGTTTCCTCTCCCGGATTAAACCCTAAAATTTTGAAAAATCTAGCCTATCTTAACAAAATTGTATCCTATCTAATTGCGTTTACGTAATACGGACTCCGACAGTATGCATTTCTATTTTGCTTGTGCAAAAGGCGTTCAGACATGCAAGTCGCACCTACTGTCCGCTGGAACAGAAGTATGTATCTCAAGACGTCTACCTGTCTTATGCATGTGCATGTGGTACGACAAAGCAGACGTCACATGTCTTTGACATCAACAGTTCATGACATTGGTTTGCCTGAAATAACATATACTTCTGCATCAAGGCGTCACTGACATTCAACAATACAGTACGTGTGTAGGATTGTACCGTGCTAATGATGGACTACTACACAATGCCTACATGCTGGGGTTAGCATACGTCACCTTCTAGTACTTGAGTTTGTACAAAGAACTCAATCGTTTGCCCCCGTGAAATGCACATGGTCATCTTTTGCATCTTCATTTCCACTGAGATCCAAATACGCTTGCCGCCACGCAGCACACTAAATGATGTCTTCTGTGGTCATGGTCTTCGATCAGAAATGACTCTCATTCTTCCTGTTGAATCAACGATTTTAGCAATAGGATTGGTGTCGGCTGAGATACCGGCGCATGCCACCGTACACAACTTTCGAGCCCCTCGTACTTCTGTCCGCTCTGAAGTCGCCGGTTCTGGCCATTCTCGAATCGGTCTCTAGTCCACAGTCAGGGCATCCTTTATATCCCTTGTAGGACAAGCCTGAAATGAGAGCATATGCTGGGAAGTTTGATATGGTTCACATCAATAGACCACACATTATGAAGCATCAAGCTCCTTCAAGCTGTGAGAAATCTTGTCAGGGTTGTCCGAACGTCCCTTGACATTTGGACAGGCCGTCCGCCCATTGGAGACGTAGGTGAACGGACTCGCCGACACTGTTTTTTTGAATTTTGCGAGTTTGTCCGCTTGTTTGCATCCGCCATTTTGTCCGTCCGTCCCCGTCCGCCAAGCCGTCTGCCTGTCCGCATTCCGTCCGCCGGACGTGAGCGTCCCGCGGATTCGGATGTCTGGAAGTCCGAACGTCCGATTTTTGGACGCAATTTGCCCCGGGACGTTGGACGTGGACAACCCTGAATCTTGCGCTACGACCTCCTCCCACAGCCCATGTATCTCCCTCAATAGTGGACACAGGAAGACGTCAATGTTCTTCGGATGTGGCAAATGCTTCCCTGAAATGAATAGGGCAAGCGAGATGAAGAACTTCTTGGTGACAAACCAAGCTTCAAAGTTGTAAATCAAGATGTCAACCGGCCATGTTGACCAATTCGTATTGCTCAACTTGAAGGGATTGACGCCGTCCAGTGCCAACGCAAAACACAGGTTCCTATCATCAGCACCAAAGTTGCCGAACATAGCGTCCTTGTTGACGTGCTTCCAAGCAGGGCTGTCCACCACTGAGCGCATCACATCGTCCTGACTGACATGCTTTGTCCAACTAGTCAGCATTTGCGCTATCTCGGATGAGCAGAACATGCGTCTCAACCTCGATATGAGAGGAAAATGATGAATGACCTTTGCAAGTATGGAGTTTGTGCCATCCATCCACCGTGGCTTGGAGCACTTCGGGCAAGCACTCAAATTAGCGTGCTCCTCTTCATATAGCACACACCCATTTGGGCATGTGTGGATGTTGTTGTACTCTAAGCCCAACTTGCGGATGATCTTCTTGGCCTCATAATGCCTGTTTAGTAACTTGTTGCTTTTGGGAAGCAAGTTGTTTGACAAGTACTTTAGTAGTTCATCCGTGAACTTGTTGCTGACATGGAACACACTGCACATGTTCATGATGATGATTGTGGCAGACAGCATACTTGACGACGCATCATCGTACATCAATGTAGTAGGGATTAGGGTTTTGAAGGATAGAGGGGAAGCGCAGAGAGGAGGAGACGGCAGGAAGCGAGGCGGGAGGGGCGGGCTGGGGGAGCAAAAGAAGACGAAGGCACGGGGAAGCGGGGCAGGGTGAGCGGGGCGGGGAGATGAAGGCTGGGCAGGATTCTGCGGGGTAGGGTGACCGGGGTGAGTGGGGCGGGGAAAGGAGGGTTGGTCGGGGGGGCAAGGGAGGAGGGAGGGTGGGAGAGGGGAGCGGGGAGGGGAGGGGAGGGGGGAGGGGGGAGGGGAGAGGGGAGGGGGGAGGGGAGGGGAGGGGAGGGGGGAGGGGGGAGGGGAGAGGGGAGGGGGGAGGGGAGAGAAGAGGAGGGTCCAGCTCTTTGTAATCGTATTGCAAGCAACAGGTTTGTCCATCCACAATCTCATTTTTTTTTGTATGTCCCTCTCAGTGTTGTAGGAGTTGAAGGAATTCATGCAAGTGTGCAGGGTTTGTTTTTCTTGGGCGCATTTTCACTTCCGTGTCTTTTGTGTACATGTATTAATTTTTGCAAAACTGTGGACTCCGTAGCATGCATCTTTTGTGTGCGTGATGTTTGTGTTCATTTGTAAAGGAAAACGTAGGTTTTCGTTGTCACGGATATTGCCACCAAGGACGTTGTCATGTTTTGGAGGACATAATTGTATTTTTGTGGACGTCAACACAAACATCCAGATCCACATCGATTTGTGTGGATCTTGAATGGCCGTACCTGTCTGAATTTGTTGTCTTTCATTGGACTTAGAAGCTAGTGTAGGGAGGCTTTGGCGTGAAATGCTTTTCCTAAAAGTATTGTGGATTTATGCATTAAGTGTCTATGCATCAGAAGAGGCCTCCCACAACTAACATAACAGGATTTTTTTCATGGGGAAGTTTCCTGTTGGTTTTTGTTTGTGTCATCAGCCGCACTTCCAGACATGTAATGCTTTTTCACACATTCCTATAATGACATTCAGATGTCTTTGATGACATCAACTGAATGATGTGTTGGACATTGCGATGTCTGCACAGCGCCTCCAAGTCCGGTGACAACGACGSTGACGAGGACAARAACAATAYGATGATTGTGGAGAAGGATCCTTCTYCACAAGCACRGCGRAAGCATCYRTTGAAAAAGGAGCRTCGRAAGYAGTAGGTGGAGGTCGACAAACGCGAGCATSYGAGTGGGAAAATCACAAAGTACTTGATTGAAAACRCCAAGGCCTTTKCAAAGGGTTTGAATCCCTATTTYGGRTGGGCCAACCAGCCATWRCATGAGAAGCAACGTTTCTTCRAACRCTTGTATGCAGGTAAAGGTCTTCCGSTCCTCAGTMTTGGATAATCTGCAGTATTCGTGTTGTCAATGTCGTGCTCTGYTGGTATAGACATCGTTGTGTTTAAGCCGACGTCTTCACGAATGTCCGTCTTCTTGTATTGCGGACATCTTTTCTAACATGTGATGTCCTCCCTGATGTTGCTGTAGACAAAAATTGGAGTGTCTATTTCATCTGAACCCCGACGTAGCTTCTTTTCTTCACGTTTTTCCATGGTGTTTATTGTTCCAGATTGGGAGGTGAGAGGTGATCAGACGGAAATCAACCCTTCTTGGTTCCCCTTGTACGTGACAAAGACCTTCATCAATGTCCGCCACAATTTGATGAAGCTCATTGACGCTGAAATCTCGAGGCCTATAGAGGTAGATGAGATTGTGTGGAAGACATTGCGTGCAAGGCGGACATCAGAGCAAGCCAAAGACAAGTCGGCGCAAATGCGGGCCATATCTAAAGGAAAGTGCACCAGAGAAGCACAGGTGACGGCCATCGAGAAGACTATGATTGGAGAATCGGTGATAGGCACTCCCTCTTGAAGTATTTCCAGTGTCTTTGAAGATGCAATTCTATCCATTGGAGCGTCTCCCTCCTTGAATGTGATGTTTCCATGAGCATCTTCTTTGATGTGTACTATCCGATTGCATGGTGCATTCCGTGACGTCCTGATGTTCATTGCGGCATTGTYCCGCATTTCCGATGTCTGACTATTTCTTTTTTCAGACCCTCCGCCTTGGACGCATACTTTATGAAGAAGAGGTTGAGGAGGCAACGGAGAAAGAATATAGTTGACGCCTGGCGGAGGCAAACAAGCCCCCTCTAGACTATGGTCAAGACATACAAGAATTGCATGACATGTATCCAATATGGGGGCGTGCCTTGTCCAATTGGAGGGCAAGCTTCGGCGGCTATTGCGCGCTTTTAGATGACCTGACACGGAGGTCGTTCCAGACGTCAAACTTGGTGATGCAGATGTCGCGGACGGCAATGCAATGTTACCTATAAATGCAATTGAAGAAGAACCCGACTGCGGCAATGACGTACACACTCATGTCGTTGAGACAACTGACATCACATCGGACGCTGTGGCGAATGCAGCCGTTGAGGTGGATTACTTGGTGGACCACATATTAGATGTTGATGTAGACAACAATGCCAATGCAAATGCCGTAGAAGACTCCAAGATCAACATCCCCAACCCTCATCCTAAAGGGGACTCCATTCCCATTCAGCAAAACGCCAGGCAAGACGTTGTTGTGTCTGCAGGGGACCTCACAGACCCATACTCCATTGGTACTAAGGAAGTTGGGCCTGCTGTGGGCCCTTCCGTGCTTCATGTTCAGCCACTGGCGATAACGCCTAAGGTAACGCAGACATCTCGTACGACATCCCACCATATCTAATGTTCATGAAGATGTTTAGTGTGATGTTGAGTTGTCTTTGAATGAGTCAAAATGGATTTGTAGCACGCCCTCAACCTTTTTAACCTACAAATTTAGACTTTTGTTGTGAAGATCATGAAAGTTGCCAATATCCCTTTGTCAGCGTCGTCTTCGCGGTCAAATTGCGTCACGAGGAACCTTCTTGGTGCCAAGGCAACGAAGTTTGCGCCTCTGGCAAAGTCCATGAAGGTAACTCCTGCGAGGTGGCCAAGCCAAGCCCCCCCAATCACTACAAGAAATTGGGTACAAACGTGACTGCAGAAGAATGATTAGGTGTCCCGAATGACTAGAAAATGTCTTCCCCTCTCTAATTGCACCAAGTTCCCTATGAAATGACTTGAACAGTCATTCTGAAGTAGCGACCCGCATTTGGAGAACGAGAATCCTACGACTAACGTTTTTCATCCACGGTATTTCGTGAATAGCGTCTCGTACAGAGTGACGTGGACGCGAAGCTAGAGAGCAGAGTGCCACAGGTAACTTCAAAATGACTACCACAAACATATGGGGACTGCGCGTAACTTCAGTTTAACTACAAAATGAGTCAAATAGCACCGGTAAGGGCTTCCTGAAAATGTCTTTTTAAAGATGGATGATGTGTTCTTATTACTCTTCTTTTACTTCTGAAGTTCCGTTGAGAAAAAAAGGAAGTAGGGCCACTCTAAAATAGGTGGGAGTCATGGTTGAAGGCAATGATGCAACCCGAGTGGGCTACAAAATTCGGGGTCATTTGCTAATATACTGAAGGGTATTTTGTCTTCTTGTATTTTGCGTTCTTCTATTCTTTTCAATATTTATTTTTCTCCTTCCTTGTCCATTTTTTTCCATGGTTTTCCATGTTCTAAGTTCTTCCTCTTTTTCCATTTTATAATTTTTATTTTTATTTCCATTGTATAATTTATTTCTTGTCTTCCATTTCCTAATTATTTTTTTTTGCATTTTAATTCTCATTTGATTATTTTTTGGGGGTTCCTAATTTTTTTTTAACCCATCTTCAAATTCTTTTTTGTTTGTACGTTTCCTTTTTTTTAATTTTCAATTTTCAATTCCTTATTTTTTTTTTGGCGTTTTGATTTTGAAATTTGTTTATTTTGATTCATTTCCGTTTTTTCGATCCTTGCCCATTTTCTAATTTTTTTTTTTTTTTTCTGTTTTCATTTTTTTTTTTTTCCATTCTCTAATTTTTTTTTTTTCCATTTCCTACTTCTTTGTTTTGCATTTTAATTCTCTATTTTTATTATTTATTTCCATTTCCTTATTTTGCTTGTCTTCCTCATTTTCAAAATTTTTTCTTTTTTTTCCGTTTCCTATTTTTTTCTTTTGGAATTTTCTAATTTCTTTCTTTGTTTTTTATTTCCTAATTTTTTTTTTTTTTTATTTCAATTCTCTAATTTGTTTATTTTTTTTCATTTCCTAATTTTGTTCTACCCCATCTTCAAATTCTTTCTTAAGTTTTTTTTTCCTTTTTTTTTTTTTCCATTTTCTAATTTCTTTCTTTTTTTCTATTTCCTAATTTTTTTTTTGGCGTTTTAATTCTCTAATTTGTTTATTCTTTTCCATTTTCTAATTTTTTTCTTTGGCGTTCTAATTCTCTAATTTGTTTACTTTTTGGAGGAAACCTTTTTTTTTCCTTGCCCATTTTCTACATTTTTTTTTGGGGTGATGTCATTTTTTTTTTTTTTGGTACTTCCTAATTTCTTTCTTTTTTTCCATTTTCTTTTTTTTTGGCATTTTAATAATTAATGTTATCATTTATTTCCATTTCCTTATTTTTTTTTCCTTCCTCATTTTCTAATTTTTTTTTTTTTTTTCTAGTTTTTTTTCCTGGAATATTATTATTTATTTATTTTTTTCCGATTTCCTAATTTTTTTTTTTTTTTTCATTTTAATTTTCTAATTTATTTATTCTTTTCCATTTCCTAATTTTTTTCTTTGGCGTTCTAATTCTGAAAATTTGTTAATTGTTTTTCATATCCGATTCTTTTGTCCTTGCCCATTTTCTACTTTTTTTGGTTGACGTCTTTTTTTTTTTTTTTTTTCCAATTCCTAATTTCTTTCTTTTTTTCCATTTCCAATTTTTTTGGGGGGCATTTTAATTATTAATGTTATTATTTATTTACATTTCCTTATTTTTTTTCTTTTTTTGGTTTTCTATTTTTTTTTCCTGGAATTTTATAATTTTTTTTCTTTCTGATTTCCTTATTTTTTTTTTGTCATTTTAATTCTCTAGTTTGTTTATTTTTTTTCCTTTTCCTAATTTTTTGTTTCTTACCCACTTTCAAATTTTTTTTTTCCCATTTTCTCTCTCTCTCTCTCTCTCTATATATAAATTTTTTTTTTTCCCATTTTCTATTTTCTTTCTTTTTTTCCATTTTTTGGGGAATGTTCAATGACAGCCATTACTTCTGAGCTTTGATGTCCGCGTGGTGAGTCGTTAATCCCTTCGAATCCTCTTCAATTCGTTTAATCTTCTTTCCAATTTCTTGCCTTCCACTAGGCCAGTGACGTGTGCTTGGTTGTTGCAAAAGCATGGGGTAACTATCCAATGGCAAGGGACAAGGGTCCACATGAATATGCATATACAAGGTTGTCATGAAATTTGGCAGCCACCATAATTGATTCAATATTAGAACAATATTCTAGAAAGGAATGAGAGAAAGTGCCACAAAACACATGAGCCTAACTCTGAGGTATGGTTCACGGGGTTCAGGGTGACTCAGGTAACGATTGCCTACTCTGAAGTACGAAGAGCCGACCGAACGTAGTTCCAAAGTCCCTCTTTGAGTGCACGTAGACGACTACGTTCTCTCTGAGTTCAGACAATAGAATGACTTCAGATGACTTCAACGCGACTTCACAAGTCCTGGACTAGTCACGGTTCCTACACTGCTGAACTACGCACTATAGAACACTATGTGACTACAAAACGGCAAGCACAACTTCAATTACAAACATTTGGATTACTTTCTGCAAACAGCCAATTTACCTACGTACATTGCAATGTCACACCACTGATTTCGGGATTGCACTACCACGGCTTGTGTGCCAGTACGTTCTCTTCAGCTGACAATTCGATGGCCCCAACCAAATTCACTGTCTGCACAGGCAGAGGCCACCTCCGAGGAGCTGTGAGCCCTGCTGTCTCCACCGTTGTGCTAATGAAGGCGTCCGCGGTCTCTACTACTTCACGCTTCGCTCTAGCTTCTTTGAGTAAAACAACCTTCCATCCGGGCTTCTCTACAACATCAGAGAAGAAAACTTGAGTAGCCTGGCTAGGGAAAATGAAAGGCTCAGCTATGAGAGGCAATTTATGCCGAAAGTTCACCACAAGGAAGCCAGCATCGTCCCGCTTATATGTACGATTCCCTCTAGTAGCGTGGGGCTTCACCCACTCACACCGCATTAGAATGATGGGGGTGTGAACTGCTCCATAATCTAATTGGAGTATGTCCTTCAGAACTCCAACGTAGTTCACGATGACGTCATCCACATTGTTAGAAGGCAATTCAAACATGGAAGCAACCCCGCTATTGTAGCTTACCAACCAAGTAGTAGTCTCATCGTCCACACAAAAGTGGTTGCCGAAGGCTGCGATTCGTGCATACCACATTGCTCTCTGAGAAGGCTTCACGCTAAGCAACAAGCGGTCCAGGTCCTCTAGGGCACACAAATCGGAGTCTAAATCCCGTACAGTGTTGCGTATCCATTCCGCAAGTGGTGGAGTAGATGGATTTGCGCATTCCTCTTCCTTCCACTTCCTGTGCGCATAAAAGAAGGCTCTGTCAGGCTACCTGCCTCCTACAGCATCACTGCAATAGGGTACCAACAAAGAATTCCCTGACGGGACCGACGTACAGACTTCTGCGCTCAAGGATGTGCAAATGACTTCCATGGGAATTCTCACAGTCAACTGGAAGTTGAACTACAGAAACGTGCATAGTAAGAATGACATGGTATTGACTACTCAGTGACTTACTTTGTACTACGATGAGACCTTTAGAACCCATGTTCTGTAGAAAACGTCAACAGAATTGACGAACAGCTTCAAGGTACTATATGCGCTGAAATCATAGAAATAGGTTTTCGTATATTCACTTACTCATAAAGATATTTCATTATGGCTACATTCGTAAGCACGTACTGGTGCGCTATGTCCCGTAGTTCGAGAGTCATGACATATGCTCTCCCTGCACCTTGCAGGACCTCCTCGGCATCACCGTTCTCTTCGTCTTCATCCCACACACGTCTCTGCATGGCCTCAAATTGGTGCAAGTACTCCGTAACAAAGCCGAGGCATTTGTCTTTCAGGTATCCCTCCGCCATGCATGCTTCGGGGCGTGCTGTATTTCGAACGTGGTTCTTTAGAAATTTCATGTAACGTTCAACTAGATACATCCAACGTGCACTTACAGGGCCACAGAGGTCCAACTCTTTTGCAAGATGGTACGGAAGATGCGTCATGATGTCAAAGAATGATAGTGGGAATTCAATCTCAAGTAAGGCCATGCTTTCTGCCACGTCCGCTTGCAGTGATGGAAAGTCCGCTGGATTGTAAACCTTTGTGCACAAGCGCCTGAACACCTTACACATTCTCATGATTGCCATGCGTGGCCCTGGATGCATCAAACCACAGAGAGCCAGGGGCAATACTTGTTGCATTAGAACGTGGTAATTGCGGGACTTGAGCCCACCAAAGTTCTTCTTCCGAATGCACTTTCCCAAGTCTGAAGAAAATCCTGTAGGTGTCTTCAACGACTCCACGCAGCGAGCAAACTTTTCAAACTCTTCCTCCGACAATACATATGACCCTTTGGGCTTCACCATCTTCCCTTCCTTCCGCGGGTTAGGGGTAAGCCACAACTGCTTCCTCACATTCCGGCGTTGCAAGTCCCTCCTAACCTTTATTGTGTCTTTCTTCCCTGCAATGGTCTTCAGAAAGTTCTTCACCAAGTTCATTTCACAGTGCATGACGTCTAGAAGGTGGCGAATGAGAAGATATTGCCACAAATTTCCACTTCCACTGTGTTAGGGAAGCACATGGTCTTAGTCACAAGATAAAACACAAAGACAGAAGTGTGTCGGGAAATAACAAAAAGAAAACCTTAGAGGATGTACGGAGGTAGTCTGCAATCTATACACAATGGTGCATACCAACTTCAGAGGCCACAAACTTTTGCAGGAAGCAAACCATACACATTCTTCAAAGTGCGGTGCATCATCTGTTACTCAAAAGTCAAGAATGACGACTGTGCCGTCTTCATTACTTCTGAGTGACAGTACATTCATTGGAATGACCCACTAGAAGAAAACCGCATTGGACTGCCCAAAATTTGCGTTGGATTCCCCAAAACTGCGTAAGATTAAACAAAAAATATCATATGGTTTATGTTGAAAACCATGTTGCAAAAGCAGTGAAAACCAAGAAAAACATAGACACCGTAGAATCCAACATAGACATCGTAGAATCCAACATACATTTTGCGTTTCCCTAAGTTGTAACACAATTCACAGTGTTTTCAACGTGGTTTTCAACATAAACCATATGATGTTTTTTGTTTAATCTAATATAGTTTTGGGGGAATCCAACGCAGATTTTGGGCAGTCCAACGTAGTTTTCTTCTAGTGACCCCTTCCCTGTCGCACGACTGTCATTTGTACTTGAATGTTCGAAGGTTAGTATTTCTCACCTTCCAATATGGTAATTTATATAGACTGCTCAGTCTCTTCACGCCATGTCTCTTACACGGGTCGCCAGATGCACCGTCCCTGTGACCTGCTTCTCTCCACGCTTCAGACTCCGATGCATACTACATTTGTTCCTCCACCGTAACGGCATTCGGTGGTGGACGGTCTTCAACGACGCCATTGAAATGGTCTTTCATTTCTTCTGATCTGTACGGATGCTCAGAAGGCAGCCACCGCCGCGTCCCCCCGTGAGTACACTTGCCAAGATCTACTAAATGCTCAGCTCCTAAGTCCGCACCACACCATGGACAAGCAACATAACCTTGATGAGAATATCCTCCTACTGTGTCGTAGCCTAGGAAGTCGTGAATTGTCCACAGTAGCATGGCACGCAATTGAAATGTCTTGAAACCCACGTCTTTAGTAATGTCATACGCGGGAACTCCAACCCACAACTCCAGCAACTCTTCGACAAGCGGCTCCAAGTAAACATCAAACGTATCCGATGTGACGGATTCCTTCCCAAGAATGAGGAGGGCCAACAGCACAAAGAATTTTTTGGTGCAAAGCCATGGGGGCAAATTGTAATTTAAGAGTAGAACGGGCCATGTGAACCACGAAGACCAGTTCTGCTTGAATGGGTTGACTCCGTCCGCTGCTAAGGCGAAGTGCACGTTCCGGAAATCACTTGAGAAAGTTGAATCCACGTTCTCGTGGAAATGCTGCCATGCCTTTGAGTCGCAAGGGTGCCTCACTAGTCCATCCCCTCCCTCCCGGTTGCTTTGATTCTCGGAGTGCCACACCATCAACTTTGAGATTGTTGGACTTTTGTAAAGTCGTTGAAGTCGTGGAATTATAGGAAAATGCTAAAGAACCTTCACCGGCCAACATTGCCAATCTTCATTTCTGTACCTACGCCCCCCACACTTCGGACAACGCCGTGCATTTGCATGTTTTCCGCGGAAGAGCATGCAACCTCTCTCACACGCGTGTATGATGTTGTACAACAAACCTAATTTTGCGGTCAGAGACTTTGCCACATAGTATGTTTTGGACAATGTATTGCCCTCAGGCAAGAGATGTTGGTGCAAGAGGCTAAAAAGCTCATTAGCGCAATGATTGCTCATCCCATGCACCGTGCAAAGATTCATCAGCAACACCGTGGCCGCAAGCTTGCTTGAACGTGACCCCTCATATAGTGTCTCCATGGACTCTTCTAGTGCTGTAGCGTCAAAGTTCGAGTCAGGCACAGCGTCCTCCGCTACCATGTCGGGCTGCCCTGCTTCGTCCCTACACTCTTCAGCATCTGCAGCGTCTTCTTCGTGAAGTTCCATGCACTCTTCGTGCACCGAGTCCGCAGTCGCAAAAGAATTGCTGACCTCACGCTGCAGTCTCTCCTGTGATCAGTTCA
Source organism: Pleurozium schreberi (assembly GCA_006891605.1). Taxonomy (NCBI): domain Eukaryota; kingdom Viridiplantae; phylum Streptophyta; class Bryopsida; order Hypnales; family Hylocomiaceae; genus Pleurozium; species Pleurozium schreberi. The sequence continues at coordinate 40,003 of VACF01000580.1, forward strand.
GGTCTTCCTCTTCGACCTCTGTTTGTTGGATCATTCCTTGAATATTGACATCGGCATCAACTTCCCATGTGGATTCTTCACGTGGTCCCCAGAACTGCTCCTCCCACTCTTCATCAAAAGCGTCTCGACTACCAAGACCTCGCCAAATCCTGCAATCGGGGTGTCTACCATTTCGGGTGAGGTGTTCGCGGACGTTTCGAAGTGTCAACCTTTTGCGTCCTCGGCATTTCGTGCACGGGCAGTGAATTTTCTTGACATTGTATTGTAATGCCCTTTGCAACTCCCTAATCCATAGACAATTGTCCCGAAGTCGCTCTCTGCGCTCATCGGACAGGGGAAGTCCAGGTGGGATCATCCCTGGCGGGCTCATGACGGTGTGGATGTTGCCTGCGTTGCATATAGTATACCATAAGAAGTCAGAGAGTACCAGTGAAGTGAAACAAAAAGCCTTGGTAAGTATTGTGACTCCTGCAAACAATCACTTCCGGTGCTTTCTTATGAGTGACTTACAAATAACTGAGATGTGACTGACACTACTTTGAAGTGACTATCACAAATTCTACAGAATTTGAGAATGACTGAGACATATCTCAAGTTACTTCATTGTCCACACGAAAGCGGTTTAGGGTGCCTCAGACTGCCCATCAAACCTGCGTGCACTCTGAACATTCCCAATGTGTAGAGGCCACTACTGTTGGGGCATAACTCACACTTCATGAGTACGAATAAATCCATGAAAACATTGAGACTTTCTCATATTTGAGCAACACAGACCATTTTGCATTACAAAATTGACACATCATGCAGATACCCATCCTCAGAAGTCCGCAAAGTTCATTTATGGAAAATAGTCCGGACACGGAAAAACTGCTAGGTAGTGTCTGCCATAGTCACCAGCACTACTGCCTGAGCTCCTTTTTCCAACATTAACTAAAGTCTCCCTGGGGAATTGGAACCACAAGCTGGTGACTGTGGTCCAGGAAGCCTTCCGTCAACCGGAAGTAATTGAACTACCTCAGAGGCACTACCATCTGATTCACCTTGGGAAACCATACGACCTAGTGCATCGGCTAACAGCTGGGCCATTGAGAATTTACGTCTCCTTCGTGCCTTGGGAAATAAATTAGCGCAATTTGAAGGCGTAGACACACTTCCTGAATGTCCTTCAATATGCGTTACATCAGATTCTCTACCATATGCTACGAAAGTGCCATGTACACTATCCACTGTTGCCAGTTTCTGGCATGGAAAAGAGACTTTCCCCTGGCACAAGATGCACTCGTTGGCACTTGGCAATTTCTGATTTTCCTGTGATGATGCATGGGGGGGTTGACAAGAGGGGTGGGTTCCAGGAGGTGCAAGCGCAGTAACTGGTGTATCGGCGACAACATCGTGGGCCACGGAACTATGCACCCCATTGACCTCTGTGGGGTCGTGCCCCCCCGGATTTGTAATGTTGACGCTACATCTATTTCGAAAGTGAGAGTCCTAATCGAAGTCACTCGTCACCATCCTTGGTCTCCTTCTAGGAAACAACGGGGTGGCCTTCAGAACTCTCTGCTTGGGCAGCATAACTTACCGTCAATGAACCGCAAGTTTAATGTATTGATGTCTGAGCGTCTAACTTGGCTCCCGTAACAAAATAGACCTGCACGCGGTCAGAGACAGAAAGACCAGTCATTCCTTTGTAGTGTTTGCAGCTAGAACACTCCAAAGTAACTTTCATTTCACTACTCTATGACTCTCTGGAGTGACAACTTAGTTATTTTGTCCATAAATCCGCTGATTTCCTGACTTGTCCCACTGAGAACGTAGTTTGCATACGGTGGTCTCAGTGAGCAGTGCGTAGGCAGCCAACATACACCGTGTCCCAATGTACGTTACACGTAGCCACCTATGCATGTTTACTCCACCAGAGTAGTCTAAGTTGCATGTAGAATTTTTTGCTAAGTTATTTCACGAGCTCAAATTCACGATACCAGTGCTCCCCAGAACAACATGGAGTGAAATCCGTAGAACAGTTCTGAAACTAAGTTTGAATTTGCACTGTAGTTGCTGAAGACCAGAGCATGCAATGTTGTGAGTTTTGTTACCTTTTGTATGTGGTACTCAGTGCTTGTTGAATGGTGTAGTTGCCTCTAAGTTCGGAGATTTGTCAGCAGCGTCTTCAATCACTGGAGATTGAATGTCGCAATCCTCAGAAGTGAATGCGGCTTCTTCAGGCCAAAGCAAAAGTAAATCTACACACAAGAGTGCACACGATTGACCCGTCATTTTGCATCAACTAAGTGCACACAGCAGTAGACGGTCATGAAGTACCTGTTCTGCAAATTTCACATGGACCGTAAAATCCCCTAAATTTCAAATGAACGTCCGATGCAGTGAAGTCACTGCAGGCATCCTTAAATCAGGGATGAACTATCTATTGTGAATGTTGTCAACGTTCAACTAGAAAAAATCTAAGTACTGAAGTACTGAGTCCTCATCATGCTCAAGATTGCAGTGATCGTGGTTCATGATACGGGTCCTCAAACACAAATCAAAACAAAATCGCCAGAACGCCCCTTATCAATTCCACCCTACCACCGCCGTTATTGACAACACTTCCAATTTATGAGGAGCCGCCAAACCAGAAGGGGCTCATCATGTCCACTCCCTGACGCGGTTGTGAGCACTTATAAGTTTGACGTCCAGTTTTGGAAGAGGAATTTGTGATGGTCACTGGAAGGCAAAACATATTTCAACGAGTTGAGGTGCAGTCGCTCACCGTGTGCTGAGCAGCGTGGGCCGTTGTATTGTCGGATGTTGCAGGAGAGCCGTCTCGTACTCTTGGAGTCTTCGATCCATTCCCTTTGTGCACAATCATCCTGAATAGCAACAAGGTCACGCACGGATCAAGAATCATGGAAGAAGAGGCAGAGCCTGCCAGCCCGCCTTATCCAAAGACGGCATACGAGTTGCTACGTGACCAAAAGGTGGCGGAGGTTGCCAAAGCTCTAGAGCCAGTCATGCGCGTCAGGGCCCAATTGTAAGTTCCATCGTCTTCTACTCTTTCGTGCACTCCATTTGCTGTGCTTCAGAATTCGTGTGCAAGACGTTCCCACGCCCAACGCTGCAACTTAGTGATTGTGGTCTTCAAGGGAGGTGTCCATCAATACCTGTGCACTCTTTTTTTCTAACGGCATGAATTTGGAGAAGTGTGCCTTGGATACTACGGTCATGGTGCACTTAGAATTGTCAGAGAGCACAGGTTTGCTGGATTCTAGGGTTTCGTGGGGACATACAATTAATTCGGGTGCCGTCTTTTGATAGACATCCCCCGTAGTCTTCCAGAAGTGTCCCTCAAGTCATTACATGAAGACTCTTGACTTCTACGACACTGCCGTGAAGTCGTTTATTAGTTGCGTAGTAGACACGTCGAAGTTGTTAGTTGCAGTTCTTGTGAAAGCATGGACTTTTCAAACCAGCGTGTCCACGTGGCCCTGTTTTTGTCACCCGGCTGTTGAGGACTGTCTCCCGTCATTGTTTGCCAAAACCCTAACGCGTTGCGTCATTTCTGCTCTTCTTCTGTTGTTGTAAGAGCGTCCTCTCTATGCGTATGACATCGACTTGCACTGTCCTTCTTGCGGCCATCTCCTCGAGCCAGTTTGTATTTTCCTCATCGATCGGGTTAGCGTGCGGTGGACTTGGCGCAGGGACGAGGAGAAGAGGAAGAAAGAGAAAGCGGACATCACGATCCTTGGGAAGGAGAAGGATTTGGATGTGGTGGTTCCTAGTAGGCGGGACCCTTGACCACGCGCCGCCAAACAACGACGTCTACAGAGATTGAGAAGAAATCGCCATGCGGTAGTGAGCGAAATGTCTAGCGGCCACGACTCCTCTTTCGAAGCCACGGAATCGAATGACAAGGCCATCGCTGCAGGTATGCTCAAACTTACAATAGCTTGTATCCATATTGAGGAGGAATTCGCCAAGAAGCCGGCTGGCGCAGGTACTTAGTTTCCACGCACCCTCGTCACGGTGCAAGGGTTTAGGGTTTAGCAATGTCAAATTCTGCCTTGGTTACGACCGGCGTGCTCATGCATTGTTTCAATGTACTCGCAGTGCGCTATTGTTCTATTCACAATGTCTTCGTATAATCCAACCGACCAATTCACAGAGGTGCACCTTGAATCCTGAACCTGACTTTCTTAAACCCTAAACTCTTACTTCCGTGGACATGTTCTCTGCGCAGATGAGAAGCGCTTTCAGGTAGACTCTAGTGACAATGACCTCCAACAGGAAAAATTGCTTCAACAACAACGGGGAAAAAGAAGGAAGGGTCCAAGTGTCGAGCAATTACCAGTGAAGGTTGATACCGGGAACACATCCACACAAGGGATGCCATCGAGGGGAGGTAATTTGGGGGGGATTTGCCACTGGATCCCAGCCGAGTGGATGCCACCACAGAGCAGCAACCTGCCTGCATGGGGTGGCCTTCCTCCGATGTACCCTTTTCCTTCCCAGGACAACGAAGAGCAAACGTCCAGGCGTAAGAGACGTAAGGCCTACGAAGCGGGAAGCCGTGAACGTTCGACAAAGGGAGGCAAGCCCAACCGAATGCAGGTGAACGAGTTTGGCGAGGTGGACGTTGCCTGTGCCGGGAAGAATGCCTGGGATGAGGCTGTCCGCAATTTTGTACCCTTGATTCTTGACCTCAGTGTTGTTGATTGGTCCAAGCAGAAGCCACAGGCTCTAAAGAAACTACGGGAGGCTTTGGACAACGAGTTTGAGTACGTGGGGCAGCCCCTAAGTATGCTTGGTTTTAGAACCACAATTACTAGATTCTTGAAGTCCGAGAGATCTCGCCTAAAGGCAAAGTGGCTGAAAGGGATGACAAAGTGTCCGCTGAATGTGGAGTACGAAGACCAATGGGATAGGCTCATTGAATATTGGGAAACCGATGCACAGCAAGTGAAGGCGCAAAAGATGCAAGTTGCCAGGCGAAGCGTGAAGAACTACCAGCAAATCGGACGACGTGGTAAAGCTGCGAAGGAATCTCCGGTAATTAGTGTCCTTTTCATTTTGTATTTCTTTTGAAAGTGCTACTTTCTGTAGTACTGAATTGCAGGCTTCTTGGTTATGAGTATTCCTCTCATTTCTTGGGGTCAAATATTCACGCAGCCTTGTTGTAAAATGCTTCCTCATTGTGTATTTTTTTTGTTGTTTTTTTAGAGCCGCCCGAGTGTTCGAAATTCGAATGACGGCATGCAAGGGAGTCCGTCCAAGTAAGCTTGGATGCCCGCAAGGTTTCATTCAATTGGGCCTCCGTGTTGTCTCCGTCTTCCCCATCTCGTAGTCAGTCATTCACTGGATGTACTCAGTCAAATTGTTCTCCCACAACACTATGGAGGTCACATGTGTTGGTTCCAGTATTTCCAGGCACCGCATGTATTGTATTATCAATCGCCATGTTACAAAGTCGAGCCTTTTTGGAATTCCCTTTAGTCTTTTTGGAAGCGTTAGTCGTTGTGGAAGTTATTGGAGATTCACAGTGTGGCCGTTGCGCTCGTCAGTAGTGTTGTAGTCGTCCATGAGTTCCGCTATTGCATACGAGTCGTGTACTATTCCCGCCTTGACTTGAGAATGATTTCATGGAGACACTGTAATAACTTACCTTTTTTAGGGCACTGGGTTGATCTCGCAGTTAGTGAGCATCCATGATTTCTCCCTACAAGACGCTGTGGAGTCCCTGAAGAAAGACGTCGACGTCAAGTTCAACCAAGTTCTGGCCACTTCGACAGCGCAGTCGGCAGCACTTGAAGACTTGAGGTCAATGTTTGAGAACTACATGGGTATGCCTAAGCACGGCGACGACGGCAGCCTGTCCATCACGCAATCCGGCCTCAATAATCCAAGGTTTGGCGGTATGAAGGCAATGACGGCGGCCGGAGTTCTCCCCAGTTCAAGGTCAAAGGTAGTCTCAATGGCGGACGTGCTGGACAAACCTAGCCTTGCTGTTGAAGGGAAGCGGCAGTCCAAAGGCAAACTTCTCAGCAAGCGCCCAACGAACTTGATTGCAAATAAGGCAGATGTGACATTTTTGTCTGACTCGGATGTGCCCCTGCATGACTGCAGATCCTCACCACGGTGGAAGGTGGCAAAGCGTTCTTTGAGTCCAACAGCAGAAGCAGCACCCTTGTCGGATGAAGAAGCACTAAACCTTGAACCGCAAGTCCCCACCGAAGAACCCTTTCCCCAATCGGTTCACCTTGACCTCATCAAGGACCCCCCTTTGCATGCCGTGGCTGTGATTCCTGCAGGTAACTCAAGCGTAGGAGAAGGGACGGCCAAGGTGAAGGTGGTTGATGCAGCTGCAAGCGATGGAGTTGTTTTGGAGAAAGACGGCCTCTGTAAGCCATTTGTACAGCCCCGGCCATCCTCTGCCGCCGTCGCTGGCCAGCATGGAGACGGTGTAGGTAACGTCTCCGAAGATCCTTCGGAGAAAGAAGTTGTAGGTGAGGGAGCGAATGTCTTGCAGAAGTCTCTGTCGTCCACAGGTGCTGATGAGAGTCCTGCACGCGGTGATCAGTCATCAGTTTTGGAAGAGGGCGAGACCTACACCCAGAAAGATTCCGTTGTAGCAGGTGACGTCCCACCTGCGCCGTCCAAGAAGGCCCGGAGACCTATGAAGTCTCCTGCGAAGATAAAGGCCTCAGCACATTTGGGGGAATGTATGTCGATTGAGGTGAACCCAATGAAGTCGTTGTCCGCCATTTTGATTGAGAGGAAGGGTGGGAGTAGTGAGTTGCAATCAAAGTTGCTTATTCTAAATCTCCACGGAATACTAGTAGACAGTAGTTTGTGGGGTGTTCGGAACTCAAACAATACAATCGGGCCTAGCGCAGTCACACGAATGAGGAGAGTAGTCTTTCGACCTTGGTTGAAACCATTTCTAGCCCGTTGTTTTGAGCACTTCACAGTAGCATTTTGGGATAGCAGCAACTCCTCGTACATGTCGGACATTGTGCCAACCGTGCTGGCTGGTTTGAAGTCCGGCCATGTTCCAGTCCCCCTTTTTGTTTGTTCGGGTCAGTCTAGTTTGTTGCAGGAGGTCTCCAAATTGCAAGAACCCTTGCAGGGGAAAAATTTGACTGCAGTTTATGCGACATGGCCCGCCTTTAGCACAGCAAATACTTTCATAGTGGACAATAAGAGTTCCAAGGTAGAGTGCAACCATAGTGCAAACGTATTAATCAGTACTCTGTTCTATGTGAAGTGGCTGCGGACGTTGTCAGACGACAAGGATTACCTCAAGGATTACCTCAAGGGTTACCTCTAGCCGATGTTGAAGGCATTATGGAAATGCCCGGACGTCAATGCCTTCAGAGTAAAATACCCCCAAGTTGTAAACGAATCCATGACACAAATGCTACAGAAACGCAGCAGCAAAACACCGTATGAATTTCTAGACCACGTGGAAGGTGAGGGGACTCGCACAGTATGTGCGTGCGTTGTGATTGTGTCCCCTCACCTTCAGTTCTTTGTGATGTCTAATATGCAATGCGGTTGTATGCAGGGATGAGCACAAAAGCGGGAGAGCAGGAGCAAGGCAGCATCCGTCATAGAGAAGAAACGTGACGGGACTTTGAAGAAGGTTTGGGCATTCCTTTGCTTCTCCTTTTTTTTTGGCTCCGTCTCAATTCATTGCTAGTCCCTTCAAGGTTTTAACCCAGCCATCCAACAATTATGAGAGTATAATAATCATCCAGAAGTGTTGGATGCACCATGAATTCTGTACGCAATGTAGATTGTGTACTGCAGACAGTAGAGGTCCAGCCGCCCTTACACCATGAGCCCATATTACCTTCATCTCGGTATGCGCCGCTTCCAATTGGTGGTTAGTGAGTTACTACAATGACTGAGGGTGAAGTGAAGATCCGCTCAATGACTAGTTATGGCAAAGTAAAGTAGCAGTTGTGGAATATAAGACATCACCCTGTAGTATTGTGCATGTCGAGTTCAAGTCATTGCCTAAACCCGTCGTAGAAATAGGTAGGTGAGTGTTAGTCCTCCACAAAGCTCACACCGCAGTAGATTGAAGTTCTGTCTTCTTTGCATGTTGCAGTTCCACGTTGGCAACCAGGTATTTCTCATGAACCCTCGAGCAGTGCGTCAAAAAGAGGCAGTGGACACCATCAGCGGACTTAGCGATGAATGTAAATTCCACTTCAAGGAAATACCGGAGTCTTGGGTGAAAGTGGACGTAAGTGAAATCTTGCAGCCTAGTGTTCAACTCATGTTCCCAAATGAAGATGCATGACACGTTTTCATTCAACATGCGAAGGGGTCGGCTACAATTTGGGACGAAAAGTATATAAAACCTTGTACTTGATTTGATGTTATTCTACATGGTTTTGTCATTGAGATACAAAGAGTGGGGAGGCTACTAGAGAGTGTAGAACTGTACATGAAGGTGTCTTGGAAGACCCACCTTCTGTAGACTGCACTGTAAATACAAGTCTCCATTCCTGACTGTTTTTTTCTCGCACGTGGGTGTTGATTATGGTGAGGAGTTTGATTTGAAGTGTAATTGTCCTTGTTAGGTTGTACTCTCTTAGTAGTGTGAGGACAAAGTTCAATTTTTGTATAGGCTCTTGCAACATGCAGTCTTTGAATACATTTGCACCCCTTGTCTATGTCTTTGCATGCATGCCTGTATATTTGTGAACAAACCGGTGTTCCTGGACTTACTGGATTGCTGATCAGTAAATGCACGGGCAATGAAGTGAGTCGGCAATCATATTCAATGACTGCAAGTCCACTTCAGGAGTAATCTACGACGACTAATAAATGACTAGTCCCCAATGCATCACAAGCATGGCAACACTACACAATGACTTTGTAATGACTTCCCATGTTGACGTCCATGCTAGTGTAAAACGGGTCCAACATAACTAGGGAATGACTGCCGAACGACTTAACATGTAGATGTCCACGTCAGATTTTGGGGGGGTCTACGGCCACTCTGAAATGACTTGCAAATGACATGTGACGTGGATGTCCACGTCAGATGTATAAGGGGTCACCCACAACTACAGCATGACTCAAAAATGACTGTACACGTGGACATCCACGTCAGATTCTAAGTGGGTCTGTGCTAGCCACACGGCAGCTCCTTAGCCATTTCCTTCAGGCCTCCTTTCTTTATCCCTGAAAGACAAGCCTTTTACATCCATTACTACATCCAAGTCCATCGTAGTTGGTGATAATACGGCTGCAGTCATTTGTCCCGTGACTTGTCCACAATGACTTTAGGCCCCCCGAGTTGTACCGCAGTCATTTGTGTCCGAAATGACTTCTGTGCAGTCATTCTTTGAAGTCATTTATGCACCCGATTTTTTGTAGTGAATGCGGCAAATGTATAGAGAAGAAGCGAACCAGCACGCAAGAAATAAAACTAATTGTGAATGATTTTTTCTCCCTCAACCCATGCATTGTGATGTCCCTTAGTGTCCATATGTTTGTGCTCAATTTTTTCTGCAGACGTCAATCACTGCTACTTGTGTTTTGCAGGATCACCAAAGAAGGTTTGGACGTTGTAGACAGGTATTTGGGACAGTCCGAGCGTCCATGACAACATCATAGTGCAAAAATTGGAGGTTGTAGTAGTGTTAGTTTTTTGTCTGTGTTCGGCTTTGTGTGCATCCTCCACCCCATGCTTGGGGTGGTGTTTGACTTCGTGTTTATTCTTTCATTATATGAATTCATTTCAGACATATGAGCATTTGTTATATTCTCTTCTAAACGTCCATGTATGTGAAGGCTAATTCCGTGGGAAGCATTCTACAGTGGCACACATGTCTACTTTCAAATTTGCTTGGGCGGCGGGGCCTATAGCATTATAATACATAGAACGCTAAAAGAATGTAGGATGAGGACGTTGCACAAAGTGTCTAACAAGACACCCCCCATACCACTCCAGAAATGTCTATAGACGTTACGCTGGACATCATTGTCTGTTGAGAGATGTCCTCTCCGGTGTCTTCTTCGACATGTTCACGTTGCACTGAACATAAACGGGTGTGTGTTACAGTGGACATTACGACGTTTCAATATCTTGTTTTCATGTCTTTGTTGGCGTCGCCATCGCCATTCTGTAAAACATTAGTCCATTGGAGAAGCAATGTTGGCGGAAACATCATTGTGTACACAATAGGTCATCAATAAAACTGCAAGGACGTTCTGGAAGAGAAGCTGACATTGTGAACGGCACACCGTTCCCCAACAAAACTGTCATGTAAATGTCCTCCATAACATCTCCACATACTACATCCATAGACTCACTATTTCTACAGCGCAGCCATTGACAGCACAATCACTAGAAGAAAAACATGTCGGAGTCAACAAAAAATGTCATCTGAAAGTTGTTGAAAACCATGTTTTGAGCGCGTGGAATGCGTTGGTAACAAGGTTTTCAACAAATTTCAGATGACGTTTTTTGCTGGTTCCAACATGCTTTTCTTCTAGTGGATAGACATCTGACAAGACGGTGTATGCACAATTGACGACGTCTCGCAGAACACTGAGCGCCAAGATTTGGACATCACCTCGGGCAACCACAAGTTTTATTTTATGCCTTTGATGACATTCGGACATCTTAGTGGATGTTACAAAAACATCCCTTTAGCATCTAGAGTCGCCAAATTCTCCCCCTAAAAAATACCACGTCAACATCACAGCATGCCACGTCACCTAATTTTTCAGATGACACGTTGGATGACACGCCATGGACGGGCAATGGATGAAAAAAGTACCACGTTGGCTTTCCCGCGCTTAGGTGGCACCACATGCCGAACTACTAAACCCCCATTGACCAATGTCATTTCGGATGTCTAAGTGAAAATCGTGTTTTTTGGCCTAGACATGGCGTGCAAATAGCACGTCCAACCTATTGCGATTTTTTGGACGTCGACTTGGACGTCAGACTGGGCATCCCAAAGCCAAAACCTAGCATCCAAAAAAACATGGGTTTCTTCTAGTGTTAGTCCATCAACGGCTCTTGTTTTTTGTGATGGTGGTTGTACATTGACGGCCTATCCTCCCCCCTTAAAGTTTTTCGAATCTGCATGAACGGCCTTGGATGACCGCAATTCCCAGGGATTTTTTCTTAGTTGATCAACGATGCGGGAGGAGGCCCTGATTTTCCAAAAACTGATCCAACGGCCCACATTTCTTACGGAGGGTGGAGAGGAGGGGAGGATATAGTCATCAAGGGGTGGCAAGCAAGTTTCAACGTATAGTCATTCATTAATCAATCAATAATAATTGATTAGTGCATTTTTAGATTAGTCATTAATTAGTTATATTTCAATTACTGTCTAGTCATTATTTTTTTATAAAAACACATTGATGTAGGTCAAATCATACTCCAAGTTACCAAAAAAAGGGTCAGACCCACTAAAACATGCAACACGAAATCTTTTTAGCTACTGTTTTTTGAAACTAATCTATTAATTTTAGGTATTTTAGTCCTTTATTTATTAGTACGTTAAATCATGTTGAGACTAGTATTTTTTTATTCATAAAAAAATCAAGTAGTCTTTAGTAAAGTTTCAATTAAAGTTTAGATGTCAGCATGTCAGTTTTTTCAATGGTAGAAAGGAGTCTAATTTCTAATGAATAATAATGTGATTGAATTCCAAAAAATCACATGTATATATAACAATATAATAGAGTAGAAAAGGACTATTTTTCTACAATTTGAATGTTTTTTTATTTTCTATAATATTTATAAGTAAAAGCATGTGAACGTCCTTTTCTATATAAAAAAGAATCCCAATGATAATTATGTTAGAACAAAAAATATATATTATACATATCAAGGGCCCTATGCAACCTATTTTTGAAATTGAATTTTTAAAAAATTTTTAAAAATAAATCAAGAAAATGTCAAAAATCAATCAATTAATTAAAAAATTATACTATTTTATGTTCAAGATTTAATCACTAAAAATCCTTGGCAATAGCTATATGCTAGAGAAGTATAAAAAATTTGGATAGAAATATTCTTTTAACGTACTATATTATAAAATAAATACTAAATTTAGCTTTGCAACTGGTGATTTATATCCTTCTAAGGATTTTATTTGTGAAATTTTTTCTTCAACTTATTAAAGGAATGCATTCCAATACTATTCATCCATAAATTTACTAAAAAAATGACAAAATCAAAGGAATTTAGAGTTTTAAAAGTTTAGAAAAGGATTCAAGTCTAGTCCTACAAAAGTAATCCCAATGGTATCTTTGAATGTGGTTTGACCCATGTGGCAGCTGCAATTGTTGAAGATTAATGGTAAAGATTTTGTTTCTTTCATTCATAGTTGAGTTTTAGATTAGCTCCTGCCTTCTTAGACCATCTTCTTTTTCTTTTTCTTTTTTGCTCATCTCTTCTTTGAGCTTCAAATTTTCCTAAGGGACCGAGGTGTAATTTAGATTTTTTTTTTGTTTAGTTGTTTTGTAGTATTTTGTTTTTTTGTATTGTTGTCTAATTAATTTATTGTGTTGTTGTTGTATTGTTTTGTTCTGCTTTGTTGTGTTGTGTTGTTGTTTTGTTATGTCTGTGTTTTGTTTTGCTGTGTTGTGTTGTTGTTTTGTTATGTCTGTGTTTTGTTGTGTTGTGTTGTTGTKTTGTTATGTYTGTGTTTTGTTTTGCTGTGTTGTGTTGTTGTTTTGTTATGTYTGTGTTTTGTTTTGTTGTGTTGTGTTGTTGTTTTGTTATGTTTGTGTTTTGTTTTGTTCATGTTTTGTGGTTTTGTAGGAAATTTGTTTTGTAGTTATGTAATAAACTTGTTTAGCAGCTTTGTTGCTTTGATGGGATGATGTTTTGTTTCAATGTTGTTTTACAATTTTGTAGGAAAGTTSTTTTGTTGTTTTGCTGATTTGTGGTTTTGTGGTTTTGTAATTGGTTGTTTTGGTTCATGGTTGGTTGCAATTTTCAATGGACTAAAAAGAAAAACAAAAAATATGTCATGAAAAAAAAATTCAAGGCAAACAACAGTCCACGACAAATCATACTATTGTGTTATAGTTGTTTGTTTCTTTGTTTTCTCCCATGCCTTCAACCTTGGTGATGGTTTTTYTATTGCAATATATGTAGACATTTCTAGCACACACTGCCTTGCATGTATATTTCGAAGTAACTAATCTCCTAGTTATGCTRGAGTCATTTTTGCCACTACAAAGTCATTTTCTTGCTATTGAGTGAGACACTTAAYAATTGAAAAATGACTAATGTAGTCATTTTTCTATTATCATCAATTGATATGATGACTAAAAAATRACTCYTAAATGACCAAGTGGTTTTTCTTTCACCTACAATTTGCACAAAATGATAACATCCGCATAATTGTAGTTGCTTTTAGAATAACTSCAATGTTACTATCATATAACTAAGGGCTGCAATCATTCTTTATAAATATGGCAGAACAAAGCCACTAAAACACTACAAATGACTCTTGATTGAACTTTGTATAATTATTGATTGCAATTGCCGTCTTAAAAAGTTACACAAAAATGACTAATATTCAATTAAACTTGTACAATTGCAATTGCCATTTCTTCCTATTTAGTCATTCAAACCATGCAAAGAAATTCAYATGTATGGATTTAGTGCCATGTTCCCACATAGCACGCCCTTAAACCCGTCCAGGTTCTAAATCATTTAGGACAACAAACGCCCTTTCCCATGACCCGTCAACAAACATGGTTGATGAACTCTTTCTTCATTTGATAAGTGACGAAATTACCACTTGTTCCAATTACTCAAATGTCCTAAATAACCTGTCTCCAATGACTGTAACCTTGAAATTGTTCACGAAGTCATTCAATAGTTGCRCATATCCTAAATAATTCAAGTTAAGTTATTATGGCTAATTATTAACAAACTTTTTTCTACTAGACARTGTTGGAGGGTGATGCATGATGAAGTCCCTTGTCCGTCATCAATTTTCAATCTTGTAAATGTCATTTCCAAGGATAAAGAAATAAAATMCCATTTTGGCCTTACAAATAATATGCTATAGGAAAGTTCCAATYTCTTTGTTTTGACATACGCTTGAGCTCACAGRTTCTTCTYAGACCCTAAAACCTCAACATCTGTTTTGTTTGGCAAAAAAGAGCATAGTCTATKATATGCAAATTGGAAGGAAATTTAAATAACATGAAGTTTTTGCTTTAATATTGGCAATTGAATAACTTTGAGACTAACATGGAATTAACGTATAGTAATCGTTGACATGATAAATGGAATGTTGAAAACAAACATTCCAAACATGTGGATGCAATTTAGTAGGATTTGAGAGGTCAATTGTAATTTTGCTAAGAAGGAAAAATCCTAGAAAAAAATGCCATCTACAATTTCTGTAAAAGATCTCTCAATCCAATTATGTCAATCCATACACATTCAACGATTTATTCTAAAGATTTTTAAAGAAGATGGAATAGTAACTAATGTAATTTCTCTCATTTCCAAGCATACAAAGTACTACTTGCAATAATTTTGGGTGCAAAATTTGATGCACGCAAAACAATATCATATAGTAAGATCTCTAGATACATACAAAAATATCAAGGAATTTTAGCAATACAAATAGAACCTCTTCTGTTGCAACCTTTATCTGTGCAAAACTTGCATTGATGGAGTTTGTAGGTGGGGCCAATTTGAAGAATATTTTAAAAAAATAGTGCTGGAAGTTGATAAATGGCCATCCATTGCACCTCTTTGACATTCAAAAACCTCCTCTAGTGCAAAGTTCTAACACCATGTTATAAAAAACGGTTGTACATATACAATACTTTAATTTTGGACTTCTAAACGTTGAAAACCAGTTAAATGTGGTATAACTAGAAATAGGTACAAGATTGAAAGAAAAAATAAGTTATTTAGAGTTATAAGATAGGATTCAAATATGCTAACCCCAATGGTGAGATTATTCTAACAATTAAACTAGTTTTATGAAACTATTTCTTTGAAAACCAAAAAAATTGAGTTAAAAGATAAATCTAATCTGATATTTTCTGAAGATGTTTATTCAATTGCTTGTAAATAAAGAAGTTCCATAACATTCACATCATTATTTTACTTTAGGGCAATGTTGATTAAAAATTATTCTAAAAATAAATGCCAAAATTTTCAAAAATTTATTCTTTTAAAATCAAATTTTTTTAAATATAAATTAAAGAATATTGGCACCATATCTATCTTTAGCATTTGCCAAGATTTAATTCTCGAAAATAAATAATTATTTAGTAAGAAATGTGGTCTTTGCCCTACACTTACAATAATCAAATTGGAATGAATAAAGATTTTCACTAAAGTAAATATACAATATAAAAAAATTAAACTATAAATGAATTAAATTTRAGTTTTTGTGGCATGTATTTTATTTTCTTCATGGCAACCTATAGTTTTGGACTTAAAATGGCATTTAATTTCTAGTGATGAATTTGTTTGTCATTCCAATATTGAATGACATTTTTGAATCCGCTTCGTTCACTAAGAGTTGATAAGGTATTTAGATCATCAACCTTCATTTTGTTTCTCATTGACTTACTATCTACTAGTTGTTCCTACAACTATCACATATCTCCTATATCTTATACATCCACCGTGGTACTAATAAGATGTGCTAAAGTTGCAAATGAGTCATCTAGGACATCCAATCATTGTGTAGTTGTTTGCAGAGGAAAACATTTTCTTCAAACATCTTTTAGGGCCTTCAGTAGCCTTTAATTATTAATGTGTAGATGAGAGCATATCTTAATACATGAGAAGTTAGCTCCAATTGTGAAATATTGGACTATTGATTTAACACACATGCATCTTGGAATGATCATGTTATTTGGGCTCAATGACCTATACAATGGTAATGCCTAGGCCTATTAAGAACAAATTTTCTTTTGTTATATATGCATTTTTAAAGCAAAGCCTATTGACTTCAATTGCAATAAGGATTAATGGGATTTTTGATTCTTTTTACTACTATACAAGTGCTTCTAGTAWTGCATATCAAACTTAAAGAAGGTTCTAACATTATTTGTATAAATGTTTGTATTTCCCCATAGTATTTTGTTTCTTGAATGTAAGGATGGACAAGAATTTCAAAAGAATTCTAAAAATGGCACTATTAACCATATTTTAATTATATATTTTTCATTCACAGAGTTGGTAGTTAATCTACAAGGTTTTCTATATAGAAGACCTTAACTTTTATGTGCTACAAGAAAAATTATATATCTACCATATTATTGTATGACCGATGCCAATATGGTTTGTACAGAACATGCTTGGCATTGCTGTAATGAAATATACCTTGATCAATTAGAATTGCTCTCATAGTAATAAAAATTTAAGTCTTAACAATATTTTGATAGGTATTGAGAACTACTACAAAGTCATCACACGTGTGTACGGTGACAACAATGCCATTGTTTGTATTAATTTGATTACAACATATACAATGTCCAAGATATACTTTACAAATTAACCAAAAGATTGCATATCAAAACTTGTCAAAGACAAATAATGATAGAACCTTTCATTTAATCTTTTCTACAATTTATTTGTCTTGATGCGCTTTCCTACGAGATATTGACTAACCGCAACCTTCATTTGGATTTGACAAATATTGCTTGACAAATTCATCATAACATTTGGATTTAAGAACAAAATGTGTTGCATAGTCCTAGCTCATGGACAGGGACTCTATATAACTTAAAGTGCTACTTAAGAATGTATTTGATATGTATTTTGTGTGATCTTTAGAATATAAAACTTAAAACTTAAGTAAAGCCATATCAATGTTCATCCTTTCTATTGTTCAAATTATTTTTGAATTAACTATTAAATTGGAAAAGGTTCTAACAAGATCTTTGAAATGGACTATTCATTTATATTTAAAAAGGTCCAACTAAAATAATGAAATATACTTGATATTATTCTTGATACAACTTTTAAACATTGACAAATTCTTGATCAACTTCAAACTATATTTTTTTTTAGGTGTTCATCAATGTATTTAATTATTAAAAGATTAAATACATAGGTTTTCACAACGGGAGAATGCACCMGATTGATTACCAATTCCTTAAAAATTCAACRTTCAATTTTCAACAACTTATGAATGTAACCTATGTCCTAAATTATAATTTTGTTTCCATCCATCTAATTGTTTGTGGATTCTTATATTATTTTTAACTTTGAACAATATAAAATTTCAACTATTTTCTTTATAAATATTCTTTAATTCAAGGGATGTAGATATACTTAACTTCAAGAAAATGACTTTAAGGTATAGTTTAAAAAATGACCCCTAAAAAACAACTAGAAAGACTAAGTGAAATAATTTTTAACTTTGTATTTCAAGGCTAATGTAATTTTTGAGAAGTTTAGGCAAAAAAAATTATGGCCTAAGAAAGATCTAGACATGAAATCTTCTTGATTACACAAGTTTTTTTCTTCCCATTTCTCTATGAACTCATCTAAAACCTCGCACAATAATCATTAAACATTAAATGAAGAATATACAAAATTGTTTTTTTTACATATTAATTGGATTTACTTCATCAAMTTKTACTAGCTCCTACAATAATCACTTGCAAACATTCATAATCCACATARTAGATGACACCTATCTCAAAGGTTCATTTTTCTYTCTATGAACTTSTGCATGAAATRTAGTCCCACAATTTAGCWTGTACAAATTTTTTTATTGATGACTTGCAACCAAAATTTATRTGGTTTGGATGTTAGTGACATGAAAATAAGATATTTGATTGTATTTTATAGAAACATTTACCAATTATACTCGAGCTAGGGTTAGAAATTTGTCAAATTTTAATGTAATAAACAACATACTCTAAATGGATGAAATTAGTAAAATCTATATATCTATTAAAAAGGTTGTTTGTTTGTTTTGTTTTGCTTGATTGATACGCTAAGATCTAATAATAAGTGAGGTGTCTATAGAGCTTTTGCTACCGATCAAAAGCTCTTGGCAAGAAAGGATGCATGGACTTTGTTTTGTGTTGTTTGTACCTATGGTGTCAAAGTTATTGAAGTTCAAAGGTTTTTATGAATAAAAATAGAATCAAATTACTTTTTATTTTGGAAAATTTGTAACTTTCCATTGGGTGTTCAAATGCCTYGAAACAAAGCCCTTGTACTCTTTAGTGCATAGAGCTTTCTCTTGAGCCAAGTTTCTTGGCGTTTGAACTTTCAATGTGAAAGCTATTGAATTTCAAAGATTTCATTACAAATAAAAAAATAACTTTTACTTTTATTTTGGTTGTGGCAATGATAAAAGGCACACTTGTCCATACATTAACCTTCAAGCGCTCCAAAGTCCATTTCCTAGATAATGAACAAATTGAAATTGAAGTTTCATCTTCGTGATTGCTAGGATGAAAGTTCTTTTAATTTGTGAAGATACTGTATCAAGTTGTTCTATCTAAATGTTCGCTTTGATAATACTTKGGTACATGCTTTTCTAAAATTGCCTATGTGCAAGTATGTGAAGTGATTGACCAAGAAAAACTTGCATGGACTTTAATTTAGAACTAGATTGGCCAAAATGAGGTCATAGATTTTTAACACAAAAATTTCAAAAGATCGCCATGTTAAGAAAAACTCATTTCAAATCCATTCCAACAAATTTTAGTCCAAAAATGATAATATTTTGCTTGTTATTGAATTTAAAAGGAATTTTGAAATTTTTCATTTCAAAATGTATGAAAACACATTGGCGTAGCATTGGTGGATCTAACCGTATGGATGAAATCTACAACTCTTAGTCTAGAACTGTTTTTTACATATCAATTCCAAAATATGCTTCTAAATAGCACTATATAATGATTTTCTCAAATCGTCAATTTTGGAGACGAATCAAGATATTTAGGGGTTAACCCTTCATTACTAGAGGTCCAACCATGTTTAAAAGCATCTTCTCTTTGTAAGTGTTAAAACTCTAAATTTTGGTTTGTTATGAAGATCTCAACCGTATAATATTGTAATGTGCATGTTGTAGATGGTGTGGAACAAATTTGGGGTCATTTGACCATGTAGATTGAAAGATTATAATATTCTAGTTCTAGAAAAAGGTGATGAAATTTTCTTAACATCACATTTGGAGGTGAAATTCGATTTTTGAACCGACTCAAATGAAAAAACTTCAAACTATACAAAGATTCAAAACCAAAATACAATTGCTTTGGTGGAAAAAAACATCTTGAAAATGACTCATTGTCATTGTGTCTGCAATATAGATTTGAAATGTTAAAAAATAGTGAAAAAAGTAGCAAAAAATCACATCTATGATTGAACCTACTTCTACTAGAATGCTTCTTAATCACTCATAACGTCTTGGATGGATTGGAATTTTTAACTACATTAACTAGATTAGTAAACGCAGTTTGTCTAACAAAAAGTATTGAAAAAGGATCATCTATGAAGAAATTATGAGCCACCAAAGTTCATCAAAATGCATAAAATTTTGGGTTTTCAACTTTGGATTGCTTCAAAACAACTTGGATTGGTATGAAACTTTTACCACAATAACTAGACCTTTGTAGAAACAAAATTCAGTTTTTTTTTTTTATTGAAAACAAATATTTGATGAAAAAGTCACAAGCACCCGAAGTTGCAAAGCCATTCGAATGCAATGTGGTGAACTCAAATTGAACCTGTGAAGTTCAAATGGCTCTCAAAAACTCAGTAATTCTTGGATCGATTTGAAAATTTTACCATTACCACTAGACTATGGTAGAAGGACCTGTAACCGATCAACTAAACAATTTTAGACATGATCTAGGGTAGTGTTAGGCAAAGCAAATATTTTTAGAGGTGCATTGATAGAAATGATGGAAATTGCAAAAAAATTGGTAATTTTATCTTTTGCAATGAAATTACTATGAATTTTGAAAGGCCAAAGTTGGGCTTGAGCCATGATCAACATCTAGAGTCATCCATTTTCAATCATTCAAGAACATCATTCATCCTCATTGCTTCCTACTTTCTTGTTGACTTATGTGTAATGAACTTATTGATCAAAACCTTGAAAAAATCAAGAACACGCGTTCCAAGGAGAAAATGGAAATCTATTCCAGCCTTGGTCGGAAATACAACACCCTATTGATTGGTGATGGGGCACAGGTTAGTAATGGGTCCTTCTACCACAATGTGCTCAAATTTTTTAACAAGTTTTATTAAATTCAGACATTGGATGCAAATCTTAGAAGCCGTTGAAGTTATAGCCATCATGATGCAATGTGTTGAACTTAAATTGAACCATTGAACTTTGAATGGCTCTCAAAAACTCAATACATCTTTGAAATTTATTGGTTTTTAAAGGTTTTTGTGAACTAAAAAATAGAATTAAATTACCTTTTACATAGAAGAACTCGCAAGTCCGAAGCCACAAAATAAAGCCTTTGTACTCTTTTGTTCATATAGCTTTCCATTTGGGCCAATTTCTAGGGGTTTGAACCTTTTGAATGAAAGTTATTAGATTTCCAAGGTTTTATTGAAAATAAAATTAAAATAACAAACTTTTATTTTTATATTGTTTGTAAGAGTGGCACAAGACACACTAGTTCATTTTTAACCCATAAACGTTGACACAGATGTTTAGTGTCCGATGGATGACTGTGTACCTTTCTATGTGGGACAAATGCGCAACTATTCATCCTCAAAATCCTATGTGAAAAGGGGAAAACTTCAACAATAGTTTGACTTCGAATGAGTGTTTCGAGATTTTTGTAAATAAATAATTTCCACGGTATCAAAATAGACAATTTCCACGGTCATCAATCCATCCTTCAAGGATTAACCCCTAAATGCCCGAGGCACCCAAATGTGGTGTTTGCAAAACTTTGAAGTTAAATAAAACTTAACCATAGTGCTATTTTAGGTAGTTTATATTTTGAATATTTTTTTTGAAGTCAAGTCTTAGCATCAAAAATCCATTTATGAAAATGATTGTTTGTGATTTTTCAATTCAAGTTTGTGTATAAGGGTGTCGATTGTAATCTTGACTTTCCATAGTGTTTATGGCGCTTGGAAATGAGCCTCAAATATACTAAGGCTTGGAGAAAAAAAAACATTAGAAATTTATTCAAAAGAAATATAGAGAAGATTTTGAGAAGCCATAAATTGATTAGAGTTATGCATGTTAGGCCCTTCAACTTTATATTTTTTTTGTGACCAACTTTTAGATTTGACATGTAAAAAGAGGATTGAAAGTCTTTGATTCACTTTTGTAATTTTAAAACCTTCATGATTGAACTTTATAATCTTTCAATCCATTAGTGCTATTGTTGTGTTTTCGTTTCCTTGGTGATTTCTAACATGTGTAGATTGAAGTTTGAAGTCAAATAATCTAATCCCGCAATGTGTTGCCAAACTTGTTCCTTTCACTTTAAATGAAAATATCTTGCAATCTGTGCGATCAAAAATTTTGAAATTTTTTCTACACATTTTGACTTTTTGTTCAATGTAAAGGAAATTCCTAGAAGGTCAATAAAGGCCTTGGGGATTTAGGGGTTAAAATAGCATATCAAGTTTCTTCACCTTGCACTTCATCACCACATGAGATCTGTGATAAAGGAGGTACCCCATTTCCAACCAGCATCCCATTTCCATTCTATAGGGTGCTCTATTTCCGATTAGCTCAAGTGTAGGTGACAACTCACGTTTTGCTGGCCCCATAGGAGCAACAACAATGTTCATGAAGTGTACATTGAAACCATACAATGATCACAATGTGTACATTGAAAGCCTTGTATCGATTTTGTGACCATCCTATGGTCAAAAATAGGTTTGCTTGATTATCGGWAATGAGGCAATTAGAATCTTCACAAAAAAAATTCATGATAATTTTGATTTTGAGAGAAAAAAATTTTAAAATTATGAAATCCATTTCAAATCTATTTCTCTACATTGAAAATTTTTTCCCGAACTTTCCGCTTGCCGTAGATAAGGCTAWATTACCTAAGTGGTCGGAAATAGGTGATCAATCTTAATCCAAAAAAAATTAGGTGGGAACTTTCGACACCCTCCAGTCAAACGGCCAGCCCAGATGAAAAAATCAGGCCGTCATGGTCACGGATGAAAGGAAGAGTCCCTATAACTGAAGGCCTCCATGCTTGCGGGTCCCACAGGCTCTGTCACCGCCGCCATCCTGCCGCCGTTGCATCCCCTGGTTCCAACATAATTATAACCCCGTCTGCTCGGGCAGCCCTGGGGCAGCCTGTCGGCCGGGTGGAGTGGGGACCCGGCCAAATGTCGCCCGGCCCGGCTTTGCAGAACCCCTAGTGCAAAGAAGCAAAAGTCTGTTTGTCYGTGTTCGTCTGTGCGCGTCCATGCTTTGCTCTCTCTCTTCAAGCTATCTGGTATTCCTGCTTYGTCGCGATTACACTGGTCGCAGTTGCGCAGCCTATCGCTGCTCTGCCCCTTTCCTTTGTACTTCACTTCCCTAGGTTAGTGTCATTTCGAGCGGAATTGGATCGCTAGTTGTGGTGGGCGGAGCTTGGAGTCCCGAGAATTGGATGTGATCGGGAGGTTAGGGAGTCGATCGTTTCCCGGCAGAGAGGGTGCTCTGCCTTCGGAACGTTTTCTCCACTGTGGTGGGTCTGGTGATTCTAGTGCGAAGGCGGCCGACGTATATTGTCGTTTCGTTCTTCCTTTGGCGTAATTCGTACGTGTCGTGGACAGTGAATATGTTTTTGAGGTGACCAGCGCGTGTAGTCGTTTCTGGAGTTTTTTTGTTTTTTTTGGTGCCTGCGAGGTAGCAGAGAGAGAAAGAGAAGTAGGTGAGAGTGATCGGTTGGAGTTCGTGGCTTTCTTTTCATGTTTTTTCTGCTGCGTATCTTTTGTGGAGGTCCTGTGAGTTTGCTTTTGAGGTTACTGGTATTTGGCGGCGGGGTCCYGGTCGACCAACCGCTTGTTGTTGTTGGTTGACAGCTGCACCTACACTGCCTCTGTCGGATGCATGTGCGTGCTGGTAATGTGAAACAGAAGTCCTCTCTCGATTTTTTTTCTTTTCCGGCTCTCGAGTTCTTCGTCGAGTTAACTGCAGACTTCATCACTGGCGTTAGTATTGCAAGTTTGYTGCGGAGTTTGTAATTTGCATCTACTGTTACTGCATTGCCCAATTTAATTTGAACTCGTAGCATATTTTTTTTTCAAGCTCTTAAGATTTACACTCTCATTGCTGCATGCTGCCTTGTCGGAACCAAGACTGCCTTGGTTGCATTGAAAAGCTAGAGGTGTTTTCTAGAGCTCTGTGTTCTCTCGAAGTTTGTCATCAAGAAAACATCTCTCCGTTAGATTGAGTTTGGCGTGTGTTTTTACGGCTTGAGCAGCTCATGTACTGAGCAGCAGCAGTTCCTCATGTGTAGTTCAGTGTCTGCGGTGAAGTTCATTCAAGCTCTGGCAATAGTTGGGCCGTTAGGAGTGATGCACACGCAGATGCCGCGATTATGCTACAGAATTATTACTTTTGTACCAGCATCCTGTGTAACTAGCTTAGTAGTTGTGTCACAGACCCCAGCATTGCGTTCGTAGCTATAGTTTGGAAGCATGCACGAGGAATGAGATTGCATTGTGTCGTTCGTTTCATTGCAGGTTGGAGCAGTATCAGTTTTGCACGTGAGCGCGGCATTTATAGTCCGAAAGCCATGTCGTGGTAGATTGGTGTCTGGTAGCGCATGACTTGCGTGTAAGTGGGCAAGTTGACGAAAGTGACTGCAGGTGAAGATTTCGTGAACAGAAGGTAAACTTCGTTCTGTATTGTGGGTCTGCCCTCTCAAAGATTTCCAGCCAGTGCAGTTCATCAATTTTCTGTATGCGATGATGCTTTGCCGTTGAGGGAAAGAGACTGGAGGTCTGCTTGAAAAAATCGGAACTGTGTTATTTCAGACCTGTGGCGGGGTTTTCCTGTAGTATGGGCGGAAAAGTCAATGGGGTTTCAGACTTGCAGTTTCGCAGCGCAGGAATGACCAGTGTTGAAGAGCACAATTATGTGGAGAGAACATTGAAAGGTCTCTTTCTTTCTAGTTGCAGCATGGCATCGTCGACGCTCTCAGCCCAAGATGTTTGTAGTATCTCGGAAGTAATGGGTGACGAGAGGACAAGAACTGGTACCTCCACGGTCAACAACGACAGGAGCACCCCGTACGACGAGGCTGGACTCATTCGTGAGGGTCTTCAAGGGTTGAGCTTGGAGTCTGGGAATGATACAGATTCAGCTCCAGAGGGCATTGCAGCAGGAGAAAATGTGCAGAGAGCTGGSTTACAGGCAAATGAGAACGGTGTGCTTTCCAGCGCTCCTGAGCTACTTAGACAACCCGATACCAATGTTGATGTGGGTAATGTCATGACACAGCAGCCACATGGCCATTGCCATGCTGCTCTATTCGGCCAGTGCCGCCGGGTTCCCAGAGGATCGACGCACGAATATCGCCCGCCACCAGCATTGCAACTTCCCGACCAGACAACAATGGACAATGAGTTCGCAGTGTTACAGCAGATCCGCGAGAGTGAATATGTCCCTTCCAAAATCAGGCTACCTGCCACTCTGGTTAGCTCTCCCTCTTGCCATGCTTCGTGTCACGATAGCAAGGTATCGCTTGATCCCAACGCTAAAGAATATACTCCTGCCCCTTCTCCCTGCATTTCACCCGTAGTGCCACAACCTTTAATTCAGCAACACATTGGTGTACCTTCTTCGTATTCATTTGAATCGGGGCACATCTTGGTTTCTGGGCTTGACAATTGTTCAGTGATATATGGTCCGAGCTATGGTCTAGATTCCGGAATGTCCATTTATGGAAACGGATCGCAACTAGCGTATGCCCCAGGATCAGTCACACCTCCTGCTTCCTGGGGTAGCATAGAGGTTCCAGACTTGAGTGGCCAGCAGGTGCCACAAAGCGAGAGGGGTCATCTTCCAGCAGCTCATGCGGGATTGGCTCAACCTCTTCTATCTTCCCTCCCTTTGCAGTCATTTGGTATAACTCCCTTCCAATCTATGGGACTGCCAACTGTTGGGATATCTGGGCAGGCTGTTAGACCTCATCCTCCAATTTCGGGTAGAGAGCATGTATCACGAGCTATATTGTTGAACGGTGTACCTACGTCCATGACTGATGAGCAGTTGAAGATTGAGATGGGAAAATGGGGTGATGTTAGAACTGTGGTTTCGGATCAGAAACATCAAGGTTTCGTCACTGTAAATTTCTACGATCTTCGCTGTGCGAAGGAGGCATTACGGGATATACAGCAACAACATCTGAACAAACAGCAGCGGATGCAGCAGCAGTTTCAACTCTCTCAGAAGCAGCGTGGATCTAATAGCGTTAGCAACACACCAGAGCATATTGTCGCAGCGTATGAGCAGGAGGATGCGGCCAAACACTCTGATTTACTTCCAGAAAGTATTGGGGCATCGTGTACATCAGCTACTCCTGGAAGGGGCCTTATAAATGGAGTCGTTATGTGGGCTCAGTATACACTTCCTATTGGTGCTGCGGCTGGACCTGGTGGATTGAACCAGGGCACGCTTGTGGTTTTTAACCTGGATGTCGACACCACCATTGAGCACCTGAAGTCTGTGTTTGAGGCGTACGGTACGTATGTTTGTCCGTTATTTATGCACTGTAAGGGGCAACTGCCGAACGTTGGGTTGTAGAGAAGATTCGCATTGCGTATATCATGTTTGGTCTTTTTGTTGACGCATCGCAGTGTTGATTAAAAATAGCTAATTTTGTTGGTTACTGCATCGGGCGAAGGTGAAATCTCCTCCTGGGACTTTGGTTTCGCTTTCTAGCAATACAGGTTTCGCTTGTTAGCAATCTGGAACAAAGATTCTGGTGCTGATATAAATGGATTAGTTAGTGCGTTAACTCCAGTATCCACTTGTATAGTGTGCTGCTTCATCACAAATTGGGGAGTGCAAAATTCGGACTCGTTCGTTTACGACCATTTACTGTATTCGCAGCTTTGATTGTGTCTCATTTTGAATTGCATCTGTAACTACGTTGGCGAGCTAGATGCTAGAGAATCCAGGCCTTTTWGAAGGGTCTTAGGAACTATAATCATGGTAGGATTCTGTCTAAACTCCCCAGGGAGTTCAGGTGTTAAAGGGTGACATGACTTCGCATTTCGGGCAAAAGTTGTGTTCTTTCGATTCAAACCTAGGGGCATCTGATGTTTTTACTTCGCAAAGTAGATTTCATTTCGGTTGATTTTGATCATTAAACCATTAAACTACGTTTATAAGTCCAGGGAGAACTGATGGTATGTCTGAAACTGTTTGCTTACTATCAGTAAAGTAGTTACCGATAGAAACTGGGGGATGAGTGACAGAGATCTTAAACGACGCGCTCATGTGTGTTGAGGCAGGTGACGTCAAAGAATTACGGGAAACGCCAGCGAAAAAACAGCATAAATTTGTGGAGTTTTACGATATCCGTGATGCATCCAAAGCTCTTAAATCTCTGGATGGAACTGAGATMAATGGAAAACGTGTCAAGATTGAGTTCAGTCGCCCAGGAGGTCAAGCGCACAAGGCCCGTGTCCAGTTTCAGCAGCAAGCCCAAGTGACTGCTGTATACCATCCCTTTAATGACAGTAGGCCGTCATTAGCAGGGTCTCGACCTGGAGCAGTCGCTGGGCAACCGTTCTACATGAATTGGAGTGGAGATGCTGCGGGGGCACCCWTGACAGTGCCAGGTCCTCATGGCGGTGCTTCTTTTCTCTGGACTTCTAGTATTGGAACTCCAGTTCCTCCGTTAGGATTAGCTGTGCCACAACCTTGGAACAGTGGTGGCAGCCAGTTGCAATCTTATGATTACACATCCATGCAGGCTGACCCGGCTAGCACTGCTGGYCCGCTTGTTGTTATGGGGAACATGGAAGCTTTGTCTTATGGTAGAGTCGGGAATAGAGCCACGGCGATACCCTACAATGGAGGACCAACGTCCCCTTGCGAGAACTATCCCTCTGGACTAGGAATTGGAAGAGGGAGTAACAGTGCTAATGGGCATGGTAGAGGGGAAGGTGTTTCAAGCCGAAGGAAGCGGAATTCGTCGGTCAATGGGGCTGCTGGTTACGGTAAGGTAGATTCTGTGAATAATCTAGGACCGGGGAGTAAGCTCAGGGAAGGCCCTCGTGTGGGCACACGCATTTCAACGAACAAATTAGCTGCTCGTGCAGATATCCCCCCTCAGTATGTCTTTGACGAAGCCGGGGTTGTGGCCAACGAGACGCAACGGACCACCCTAATGATTAAAAACATTCCCAATAAGTACAGGTGGATTAGCTGCTCCTCCATTCTCTGACAAGATCTTCGATCACCCTTGATATTGTTTATTGGTGAAGTGAGGATTCCCTCTTAAACAATTCTTCTCTACGTACATGACTCTTTTCTTTATTCTTTCAGTAAACCCGCAGCTAACTTCTGGATTTGTTCAATTCCTGTGATGCAGCCAGCAGATGTTACTTTCGCTTTTGGACGATCACTGCATAGAATGGAATAACCGAGCGGAGGAAGTGAATGATCCCGAATCTGCATATGATTTTGTTTATCTTCCCATTGACTTCAAGTAATTGCATTCTCTTTCAGACACTCGTCTTATTGCTTCTTCCAAGATTCTTATCTTATTAATATGGGAGCTGTAATTATGACTACGATTTTGCAATACCTGGGATTTGGAGCAATGTCTGCCTGTTCCTCTACTGGAGACTGCTCCAGTTGCCGAAAACCGTTCGTTAATTTGCGTTGTATCTTTAGGTTCTGATAAGTTGGTTTTGGTCTAGTCTAGTGATTTGAGGGCTTGGATTCTTTCTAGTTTTACGCATTTTCCCTGGCTGTGTATAATCTTCTTGTGGATTTGACAGCTGTTTTATATCTAGCAGTTTGAAGGTATACTGTAACCTTGCTCCATATAAATGATCTAATCAACTCATATTGTATGTGACTGAGAAGAACATGTTTTCAATGTCAATTTGGACTTATACTGTGATTGGAATTGACAGAAATAGGTGCAATCTGGGATATGCATTTGTTAATTTTACATCTGTCCAAGCAACGATGAGATTGTACAGAGATTTCCATCTCCAGCAATGGGAGGAGTTCAACTCACGTAAAGTATGTCATGTGACATATGCTAGAGTTCAGGTATATTCTGGTTTGGCCTGATCTCTGCAGTGGCCATGAATTAAGTTTCAAAAGTTTTGGTCGTGCCATTCTCTGTTTTGTCAACAATTTTTTACARTTTTCAGTTTGAAYTTTTGTGGCTTTTATAYATTGACACTTACTTGATTGCTCTACAGGGACGCGTCGCTCTTGAGGAGCACTTTAAAAATTCGCGATTTGCTTGTGACACAGACGACTATCTACCTCTCATATTTCGGCCCCCAAGGAATGGCAAGAACACTTCAATACCTGCGACTGTTGCAGCAATTCATCAATCAAGCCGTGTGCTGGGCAATTTCTCTCAGGAGGAGAATGCGAAGGGGTCACGCTACGGAGAGAGGAGCGGGGATGACTATCTAAAGACGGTTCTTGTGAATGGCCTTACTTGTACTAGTCAGAAGTTAGAAATAGGCTTGCCTACGAGTGGGCAGTCTCGAAGTTCTTCGTTGGGGGGACATAGGTCCATTATTCCCCAGCAGCATAGGTGATKAAGGTCGATTTTGTATTAGAGMRTGCAGATTGCGACGATAGTATGGGGCTTTTGCAGAGYTATCTGTAGACAYTTTTAGTCCAGTAATCCACGCTTTCGACTGGTTTTAGCATACTTGACAATTAAGTGACTTTTGCTTGGAACTTCACTGGTCTACCCCGTTCCCTTGTATAGAAGTGCTTCTGTTTTACGAGCTTTCTATCTCAGCATGTACCATCCCTCCTAAACTGTATATTCCCATGCTCGGTCAGCGTAGGCGTCGGCACAACTCTTTACTGCTATGCCCTTTCACCAATGCCTCGGTTCTCCTTTCCCTTTTTTTTTTGCTTCCTTCAGCTTTCTTATTGTATTCTTATGAATGAGAATAATAATCATTTCATTTCTGCTTTTATTGTGGCAGGAATCAAATTGTATAGCACAAAAGTGCAACTATTCATCCATGGAATTAGGGACATGGAATTAGGAGTGGAAAGGGAAGATCTTCTATATTACTTTGACTTCAAATGAGTACTTTTGGATTTTCTTAAACTAGTGATTCCCACGGTATCAAAATAGACAATTTCCATGGTCACCAATTCGTCTTTCAAGGGTTAAGATAGTTTGTTTCTTTGTTAGATAAATGTAACAAATAGCGAGGCGTCTAGAGGCACTCTTGGTAAGCTCTTGACAAGGAGGGGTGCACAGACTTTGTTTCATGATTTTTGGACCTATGATGTGATAGTTATGAGTTTTCCAAAATAAAGAGTAATTCAATTCAATTTTCCAATTCATAAGACTTTACACTATGTTGAACGCAACAAAACCCTTTGCACTCATTTTGTTGTGAAAAGATGATGAATTAATTTTTTTTTTTGAATTAAAAAATTTTAAATTAAAATAATTTGAACTTTCATTTTGGCTATGGCAACGGCACTTGGTATACTAGTCTTAAACCCTAAATGCCCAAATTGCGTATTTTGGCAACATAGCAATTTTGGGTAGCACACTACAAATAAAGTTTTTATTTTTTTCATTAAAAATTTCACACATGTGTCCAAGGAGTAGCTTTAAGGCCCAACAAATTTCCTAACTATTGAATGTATGGTCAAGAAATAATTGTATGAAATGTGATTTTCATTATTCAGCTGGCAGTTCATGTAGCTCAGTTATTCAAAATTCTTTAAAAATCACTTTTTTAAGAATAAAAAATTGAAATTCATTCTCTAAGTTTATATATAAAGTTTACGGAGTCTCTCAAAACCATACCTAACCGCAAACTAAAATTCATAAATTTCATTTCAGTAATCAAAATGGAATGATTCAAAGCTTTCCATGTACATATAAACCTAAAAAATCAATTTCAATTTTTTATTTTGAAAAGAGTGATTTTTAAAGAAGGTTTTGGGGCTGCCTAGAATACCCGCTCATTAATGAAAATCACATTTCCTACAACAACTTCTTTATGTAAGCCATAGTTATGAAAATTGTCGGGCCTTAAAGCTACTCATTAGGCACATATTGTGTGAAATTTTCAAAGAAAAATAAATAAAAACTTCACTTGTAGTGAGCTGCCTCAAACCGCTATGTTCCGCTATGTTGCCAAAAGATGCAATTTAGGCATTTAGGGGTTAACATAAATGAAATAAGTATTCTTTGAATTTCATTATTCACTACAACAAAATGGATATTTTATGACTGTGAAACTATGACCAAGGATGACTTGTGACTCCTCAGTAATATTTTTGGAGACCAACAAATTAAAAAAAAATATGACTACATATATGACTGTCAGTCATATTTTGGCCTTGTACTTGATGGACGTATAGTATGCGACCATTGGGAACGCCAAAATATGTTCTAGAGAATGATTGGGAACATGTTTTGGGAACACTGAGTCATATGTCGCAGTCATGTTTTTTCTTCAATCATATTTTGCAATTGTATCTCTATGGTAATGATAGAAGAAAATTTTTCCTTTTGAGGCAGCCCAAAAAAAATTTGAGTGTTGGAGAGTGCCCACTTTTATTTTTGCCTTAGTTATATTTTGCAGTCATATTTTTTAGTTAGACATGTTTTGTAGTCACATTTTTTTGGTAGTCATTTTTTTTTTTTTTTCGGGCAACCCAAAGAAGATTTGGATAGAGAATATGTTTAAGGAGTGCCAATCATAATTGCCATTCATATTTTTGCTTTAGTTATATTTTTGCATTTGTCATATTTTGTAGGCACATTTCTTTGGTAATTATTATTTTTTGTTTTGATGGAATCCAAGGGAAAGGTGGGCAATCTATAATGGGTCTTGTATTTTGGTTTTAGCTACCATTCCTTGGGTTYAAAGCGTGATTGTTTGACTTTTAAGAAAAAGCTATCTTTAGGTCTATAAGGTAACTATATGATTTCAAATAATTTGGAGTAGCAATTKCTTATATTTTAATTAATATATTTAACATTTTCATGGAATTGAAA
The DNA here is from genome assembly GCA_006891605.1 of Pleurozium schreberi. Classification (NCBI taxonomy): domain Eukaryota; kingdom Viridiplantae; phylum Streptophyta; class Bryopsida; order Hypnales; family Hylocomiaceae; genus Pleurozium; species Pleurozium schreberi. The sequence continues at coordinate 71,170 of VACF01000580.1, forward strand.
AGAGAAGTAAAGCAAAATAAAGTAGTTAGCAATAAGAGACAACTAAATAATTTTCTTAAGAATTTAGGGGAAAATTAGAGGTGAGATAAAGCCTACAAACAATGTGGAGCACYGAGTTGGGACAAAGCTTGAKAATCCACTACGGAAACTAGGCCTGCCTTGACTTACTATTAAGACTTGCCATGAGGTTGATTGTGGTGGCTCATACAATTTGAAAGCTAATTAGACTAGTTGATACAAATTGAAATCTAATGCATTTAAACCAATGATGTAGATTGAAGCTTGTGGAGTTTATAAAAAAGAAACTTAAGGACAAAAATAAGGAATGTAAAAACAATCCATACTAGAAAGGGCATGGAGTAAGAAATAGTGGGTAGTGCTATTTATGTTGAAAGTAAGTGTTTGAACTGGAAGTTTAATTTCCAAGTTACTACTCAAAACTTTGGATGTAGTAAAGAAACTAATTTGATCCCTTTGTAYGAGTTTGACTATRTATTMMACAAAGATTGTTGATTATAATATGCKTAGTTGACCAAATGAAGTTRTAAGGTCCTAAGTATATATTTAGTTAGCGCTAAATGAGGCTTACGCCATGACAATTGTTTGAATCCTAGAATAATATAAATTAATTAGCAGTAATAGAAGTCAAAGATTGTAAWTCTAAAATATACTCCCAAATAGAAGACAATATAGAAAAAAAGTTGGACAAAGTCAACAAGGGAAGTGTAACGAAATAAAATGTAGGTTGAAAAAAAGAATCTGATTATAGATATAATTTATACACCTTGTTGTAAAAGTTGTTATATAAGCTATATTAAATTATGAAAGGACAAAAAACACAACAAAATGGATGAAGGTAGGCCTTGCAATATATTTATAGTATGTGTGTTGAAAAATGAGGATGTGGTGCAAATGGATTTTGATGCATGTCTTTAATGTTGGCACTTTGTTATTTCTCTTTTCTTAGAAACCATATACGTTGAAAATTAGAGTTTTAGGCTAGACCTTTAGGAATTCTCTAGAATCCAATTTTTTGAGTTTAAGATCACTTGGATAATTTTTAGAGATCTCTAGTAACATATCATATTTTATAAAATAGGTAAAATAAAAAAAATAGAATACGAATAGTCAAAACTCAAAAGCACTATTTTTAGATTAAAAAATCAAAATTTATCTACTTTAAGTAAAGAATGAACCACTTAAATGAATGTGACATTTAAGATCTAATTTTGAAAGTAAAAATAAATTTAAACTTGCGCTAGAAAAAAATGTTGGATGAAGTCTTGAAGGATGAAATAGAAATAAAACTTAATCCATTTATAACTTAAGCTAAATATGCCCCATTATAAAGATTTTTAATATTTTAAATTAGGCATGTTACGTTGTATAACTTAAGCTAATAAAAAATATTAATTCTTCAATTTGGATTTGGAAATCTACAATTTTTGCTTGGATTGGCCAAAAGCATCTAAAACCTCTAATTTCTACAAATTTGTGTTAGTTTTAGTTGTGATGTGAATAACTTATAATTTAATATTAGAAAAACTTGTTTATTGCATAAAATGCTAAATGAAAATTTTTTGAACATCTAATATAGGATTCAAAGCCCAACGACGCTAGTTTGTGAGCCTACAAGCGAGAGCTCTTGAGCTGTGAGCACAGTTTTTGTAAGCCCAGACATTTAGTGTGGAAATGTTGCAAGTTCTCCAAGATATGGGTAAAAAATATGGACATATTTCTATGTTTTTTTATCATATTGGAAAGATGGACCTATTACCGTGGGCCTATTTCTGTGCAAATGTTGCTGTGGTCCTATCATAGTGGATCAATGAATAGGTTTAGGATATGATTGACTATCTTTTTTTGAAACTTGTAAGTTTTTGAATAAAGTAATTATTATGCTTAGTATTTCATAGAATTTTAAATCCCAAATATTAAAATTGGTGACAACATCAAAAAATTTAAACAACTTATTTTTGCATTGATGAAGCTGAATTAATAAGATTCAAATGCGTTGGTAATATATTTCATGGTGTACCGTTCATGGCATGCCTTCCCAAGTGTCACCGAAATTCCATTTTAGCGGTGGAAGCATTTATCTTTGAGTGTACGATAGTTTAAAAGCCCCCTACCTACTGGTTGTTTATAGCTAGGAAATATAATAGGCTCGTATTTTCCGATCTCTTTGAAGGGGATCTTATTTCATTTTGGTTACAGAAAATGAATAGCCTCATATAATATCTCGTTACTAAGAATTCATATAAGAAGGTGGAACTATATTGCAAACCACAAAATATGCCTACACAAGTTATGAAATAACTCACAATACAAATGAATTGAGGTTAGTACTTGTTTCATCACTGTAAATTTAAAGAGTCCTTGGGCTAGTTGCCATGTTTTCTACAAAAATCCTTTGCATATCATCTGAATGTTAGGGTTTAAAGTACATTCATTTGTACAACAAAAGCATTGATCAAACTCTGGATTGAAGTTGTTAGAAATAAGAAACATTATCTTGAAACATGGTTACACATGTAGGACTCTGAAAAAATATAAAATGGAGTGTCAAACCAATCCATATAATGAATTGTTGCCTCATCAATACAAAAGAAGATGACGTATGGTAGTCCATATTCTATTTGATACCTCTAAAACAATACTAGATATGAACTTTTATCATTCTTGCCTTCCCAAGAAGGTTCATGACCTCATCCATGCTAAGGCTAGGGGCATGAATGAACTTGTCCTTATTGGAGTCCACCTTGCACAAATAACAAAAATTGTAGTAAAGATGTTTGCAGTTGACATATTTTCCTCGCTTTCCAATGGATGTAGAGATCATACTAATAAAGTACAAGCAAGTGCAAGCTGGGAAATTCAAGAGAGTCACYCGATTGATCATGTGGTGAGGCTTTATGCCAGATTGTAGTGTAATGACAGATCCAAGGCTAAGGGGTGAAAGCACACTACAGTTGTACAAAATCGTAGTCACGGCACAATTTCTGCACATAGTGAAAGTTTAGAGTCTTTTTTCTTATAGTCTGTTTGACTTTAAAATAAAATAAAAAATAAAATAGAGTCTTACATCTTGCATAAATTGATAATTGCATAACAAAAAGTGATTCTCTTCTATTAATTTAATGTACAAAGTACAAACATTGAAATGTTTGTAYTGTCACAGATTCAGCTTTAGCATTGTTGTACTTTTCTTGTCTAATTTAGAGTTTGAGTTTCACAATTCAAAAAGCTAAATCCAATGCTCTTATGTTCAGGTACTTAGACCAGGAATTTAATGAGTGTTTTAGGGTTTACATAAGGAAATATCCTAGCACATGTGTAGTTTTAGTACGAAGGCCAATTATTGACCTTAAATTGTTTTTTTAAGTTTTTTTTTGGGATTATTTGATAGAAAGCATTGTGGTTGAGATGGGACACCATTGAATTTTGGTTAAAATTGACCTTTTGGCTCCATTTACTATCAAAATGTGTAAATTTTGTACCAAATATGTACATTTTGTACCAATTTTTGTACCTTTGGGGGGGTGACCGTAGTGTGCTTTCACCCTTGGGTAGGAAAGGATGTTCACTCCGAGAATAGTCCCTGTTACATTTCGGGCACTCTCCCATTGGTTCCGATGATTGTCAGTGGGTGCCTTTTCATTCCTACAAATGCTTTTTCCATTGTGAATGCATGGAGGCTTGTCAGCATGAGGTTGTCTTGCATAAGTCCATTCTACAACCTCAAATAGTTTTAAGGATGTAAATAGGGGTCGAGGAGACAAGGAAGGTCGCTCTTGAAGGTAGAACCCTGCCTCTTCAAAGAGTAGAATTTGTCAGTCATTAAGGTAGTACCGATCATCACTGGCCAAACCTTGGGAACTTTCGGTCGACTAAGAACGTGAGACCTCCTTGGACCCATCACGGAACGCTTGATATCATTTGGAAAAAACCAAAATTTATCTGTTTCCACTCTTGTCCCTTTGAATTCTGGCTTTTGTCCCTTATATATTGCAATAGTGGTGGCTCTGAATCCTCTAATTATATTCATCTTGCACTTCACCTCCGATTGTGATTGAATGGCATGGCACTTCTTCTTGGACTTCACAGAAATGCGAGCTATATGCCAATTTGAGGGGTTACAATCTGTCTCCAAGACATACTTCACATCACGTCCTAATGCAGTGACATCTATAGAATTTGCATGAGGACCTTGAATAGATCTCATTTGCACTTGAGGATGGGAGAAATTCACCTTGTCAGAGCAATGAGAATCACCTTAACATCCAATAGGTACGTCCAACTTTTGCTTTGTGGATCCAAAGACTTCCTCCTCTTCTAAATGGGAGATACGCGTACAAAGATCTTCAGCATCGGGCATACTGCATATTGCGTCTATAATTTTTCTACCATCCATTGATGCCAGTGCTCTCTTCAGCTTCAAGTCTTGTCGTGATGGTCCAAATCCAAATAGGCCACCATTGAGATACACACAGTAGTTTTTCATTTGCATGAAGGAGCAAATCCAGTTGTCACATATTGTGACGTATAAGTCCACATAACGTTTTCTAGATGCTTGAAGCCATTTGTTGTGAATGGTTTCAAATAGGTTGCAAGTTGGAATATCATCCAACTCCTCCTCTGACAGGCTTTGCAAGGATGAAAGGCGTCTTTTCATAAACAAGCCTTATACAAATCACTTAAAGTCATAGTATACTCAAATAAGGACTACAAAGAATACGATTTTTGAACTTACAATCTCCATGAAGCCACTCCATTGACGGTATCTGAAGTGCCAAAGTGCTAACCACAACTCAAGCTCCCTTAAAGCTTCCTCTGTTGCTGCCTCGGAAGAGTACCACCATGCCTTGATTTGTATGTATCTGCTCTCTGCCTCGTCCAAGTTCTTTGTAGCTTTATAGTCTCTACAAAGCCTAATATTTTGGTTTTGAAACTCTTATTTAATAAGTCTCTTTGTGTGTTGCTTCATTGAAGTTGCCCAATGAAACAGACATATGCGCTCCCGGTCACTCATCTTTGAGGAAAGATCGCTTGAGCCGTAAACAATTCAAACAGCATTCTAGTTGGCTTGAGCACTATCCGCCATCAAGCCTTTGAAGTTTGGATTTGGGAAGCCATTTTTCTCCATTACTTTGTTGAGACATCTCCACATAATGACTTGCCCTTCAGTATCTTTGCATTGCATATCGCAAACTGCAATAGTCATTACTTTACAGTAACCGGAGTTGTATACATGGTAGGCAATAGTGGTCCAACCCTTTACTCGCTTCATATGGTCAACCATAATCCAACAATTTTTGAGATCTTCCTCTGGTTGCATCTGCCTCACAAGATCTACTCCTCTTCCAAGGCCATCAACAAGCATCTTGAACAAATACACTTTCTCTTGGCTTTGGCCTAGAAACATGCTGTCGTTAATGTATTCCATCTTAACTTGCTTCTTCATAGCAAGAATGCGGTCGATCTCTCCGACTCCTACACTAGTGCTACGGAATGAAGCAATGATGTTTCTAAAATTTGGAGAACTAAGAACTTAAAACTTGTCCATGATGACATCAAGGGCCTTCTTTCGCAGCATTTTTTTTGGCCCCTCACCTTCATGGACTAAAAATGTGTCTRGGAACTTCTTGCTAGCAGCTAGAGCAATGGCGGAAGCTTTAGCTGTAGGGGTCTTTGGCTCTTTGCCACTTCTTGAGCGATAATTCTTGATATGGTATCCATGAATTTACTACACAAACCATCTGCAACTGGGTGACAATGACTGCCTAGATGAATGCAACCCTAGTCATGTTAGTTGACCCTGTAACATAGTAAATTCTGCCATCGCAGAAATTGATGCAAGTAGGGGGCTTTTTACAAATCTTGCAAGCTAGCATCGAGTCCTTCGGAGGAATTGTTTCTATAGATAATGGAGTGCTAGTATTACCCACCTACTCTATTTCGTTTATCTTGGAGCACTGCTTTAAGTAATCACATGCATCGCTTGTGCATGCCAGGTGACTGACACATGATGACTTCTTAAACCGCAATCCAAGATCATTATGAATGTTGGAAGTCATGGTTCGACACCATGCATGACCATCATAGCTTTTATCCATGCCACTCATGTTTCTAGAAGAACTAGTAGACGCTGATAATTGGCATGGTGGTAGCTCAAAAACAATATCACCATCGAAACTAGTGGGAAGAAACTGGACCTTCTCACATTTCATTGAATGAAAATCAAGATTTGCAAGCTCGTTCCTTGATCCCCAAATAGTTGCTAACTACTGAAGGCCTTGCATCACACTCGGGAATTCGCAAGCACTAGGATAGAGAGGAGGTCGTGATAGAATTGAACTACTAGCACTACTATCTCGATCACCGGCAGATTGCATTGTGACAATCCTCATAGAAGCATCTCCAATGCATGATTGTGAGGAATAACGACTAAAAGGCATTGTCACACCCTTTGAATCACTTGATAACTCCACTATCTGGCTAAGAAATTCTTGTTTACTGGACTTGACACCCAAAACACCATGACAATCAATAGATTGAGAGGGACTTTCTGATTCTACTTTTACAATCCTAAATACTGGCACCTATGCTGTGGATGCATCGGATTGGGGGGGAAGTTCTCTCTGGAAGTAGGAAATACAGGAGAATGCAATCCAAATGCTCTATAACAACTTGCGGGTAAATTCCAAATATTTCCATGCTCGTTACTATTCCTAGACATAAAAAGAGAATGAAAGAGACCTCCTGATTTAGTGTGAATCTCCTCTTCAACGTAGATGGAAGACTCGATGAAACCACAATGCACGTGAAGCATGTGACTTTGGACTTTAGCTTTACCAACATCACTAAGATGGAGGAGCAAAGTCACCTCATGGCCGTCAGCTCTAATTGAAGCCATTTACAGTACTTTGAGAACAAGGCAGAAGACATATAGAAAGGGAACAACTCAGTTGCAATGGTGGTATCTAAAGAAACTACAATTCCTATATATAAGATATGTAGTTCCAACTTCAATAGTAAACCACATCTAACAAATGAAAACGGACTTCTCAGTAGTTCACCTATGACTATTAAGGTTACATGTGTCATCAATGATATCAAGAACTGCAAATCTGATATCTGAGCCGTGGGTATTTTAATCTAATAGTTAAAAAATAAGGAACCTTTGTAGAGATTTGAAATGATACCTAATGAACTGTCAAATTCAAATTTTATTAAAGGACAAAACAGTAGTGACCGTTAATCAAAAACATTTCTATATACATAACAAATATACATTAATTGTTGTTGCTTATGTCCAGCCTATAAAGGGTGTTGAAGACATTTAATGTACGACGGATGCCGCGGCACCCTTTTCAATAGCACATAAATGCATTTATTCACACTTGAATTCAAATTTGAATATGGGTTAAAAATCACAATAGCTTAACGTTAAAGGATTTTTCATTTTATTAATAATACCATCAATTTCCAGTCATTGTGGAAGGATAAATCCCACATGGMCTTTCCACAACTTTTTCAAGCTTAATTCTTTGACAATCTATAAGATCTAGTAGGGGTACCCAATAAAGATTGATATCTTTATCTCAAACGAATAGAAAATCAGATTCACATTGAAAAACCTCTAGGATCAACGGCAGTGATCAAATAATTATGACAATTATGACTATATCACATGAGTGACATAGATAAAATTTTTACGTCAAACAAGATAATATTTATATTAAAGTAATAAATATAAAACGTTTGCAGAGATCAAAGTATAAAGCTGACTAAAAAAGTCTTCACTTTGTCTTCTGATATATGCCTTTCTGACAGGTTATTTTTCCAAGCCAATAGGATAGAATTGAACTTGGCTGCAATTAGTCTAGAAGGAAACATAGATGCCACTTAGATCAGTAATATCAAGATCTCACATAAGTGGTACTAAGACCAGAAAGACGAAAAAGAGTGCTATGATCTTTAGTTCATCTAGAGAGTTGAAGAGGTCTAGGATGAATCGAAAGAAACTCTTAGAAAGGGTTTCATCAATTTCTAATCACGGAATGGAATACCCTGATGCTTGTGAGGACAGCTCCAGACCAAGCATTTCGAGGGTCAACAGTTTGCAACTTCATCCTGTAAATCTATCTCAAATGAAAATCCCACTTTGCCGTCGTGTTTTCATGCATATGGTAAGGCCTACACTAGATTGTGATGTAATCAAACTTGAATAGGACTTTGCTCAGGGATACGAGGAAGGAGATAGAGTATTCTATGTCTCCATTGCAGATGAGGAAGGAAAGTTTGGAGTGTTTACTGGGGCTGAAAAGGAGAATCGGGGGCCCCTTTGGAACTCCACAAACGATGATTTCAACATTTATTTGAGCAACATCCCTGAGCTTGCATACCTTGTGGACGCTAAATTTTATGTTTGCGACGAAAATCACCGGTGTATAGCGTGGATGCGACATATCAGTTGGCTGTACTCAAAGGAAAAAGATTGGCCTATCTACGTGGATTCTATAGTCTTAAATACAAAAGGTCGAGTGGGTTCAGCAATGCAGGTTGTGCATGACATTAACAAGTACGACTATTTTTTTGTTTTCTTGCAATCTAATGCTCACATCTTATAAAAAGTCCATAACCTATTGACCTTGAAATTTGTTTTTCTGATTAGGCATACTGAACATTCACATGTAAAGATCAACCTAGTCCATACTCTCTACCGAATTAGCAGCGTTATCCACGTCACGTCACGTCCGAACATCCGAATGTCCAGACGGATGTCTGATGTCAAGTCCGTCGTCCGTCAGGATGAAATCAACGACATAATCAACGACGGAGGATGAAAAATCGTCAACGACACGATTGGAGGACGGACTTGACGGGGACGCCTTGGAGGGATGTGCCCAGTGGACGGTTTCTCTGGACGCTCTCGATTGCAAGGACTGACTGCATGGACGGACTCTGTCAACGGTCCCGATGGACGGTCTGGGTACCGTGGTGGACGGTTTTAAATGGATTGTCAAGACTAGCTGGACGGACTTCAGAGACGGCCTCGGTCGATAGTTGTCGGCCACTGTCGACGATGGACGGCCTCAATTAACCGTTGACGGTAAGGTCCGATCTCAGAACCGGTTTAAGATTTTTAGCAAGTGTTAATTTTTGAAATTTTTGTTTTTGAATTTACACAAACCACATGGAAAACCCCCAGGATAGTGAACGAATTTATTTGGGCTTTTCATTTTTCCCCTTTCTATATTTTGATTGGCTTTGTATTTTTGTCCTTGCCATCTTTTTATTGGCTTTGCATTGTTTTTCATTCACACATTTTATTTGGCGTTGTATTTTCTTTCCTTCGCGTATTTTTTGGGCTCTGTATTTTTTTGCCTTTCCACATTTTATTTGGCTTTATATTTTTTTTTATTTCCACTTTTTTGCGGGCTTAGTATGTTTTCCCTTTTCATAATTTGGTTGTTTTTGCATGTTTTTCTCGACACTGTATTCTTATTGGCTTCGCACAAGTCTCATAAACCAAAAACGTTTTAGGTTGTAGGGGTCTTAATCCACACCTTCATCCGATTTCTAATTTGTCTCCTTTCCAATTTCCATGGACTCAACTTTTTTTCCACTCTTAAATACAAAATTTGTGCAATTTGTGCAATCATACATTCTGAAATTTGATCCACGCTATTTTATACTAGCTATGTAATATGTATAAGACACTAAGATCCTATAGTTAGATCTGAAAAATCAATTAAAGTTTTCYGGTACTTTGTGCTAGAGCAATTGCAGTTTTCAATGATTTTTGGCARAAAAAAGTCCTCCATCCTTTACAGGTTACGCGTTACAAAAATACGTCGAGAGATAAACACAATACAAAACGCCAAAACAAGAGGCCAACAATAGACAATAAACTCGTTGAAGAAAATTACCAAAGAGTGGTAAACTAGTAATGCTTCATTGCCCACAAAAATGTACATTTAGAACATGAGCAATGTGCCCTCAAAAATGTCATTTATACACAAATATTATACATAATAATGCGCGGCTAATAGCTAACTCCTCACCAGAAGGTACTATACCTTATTCTGGTGCTACAACGCCTCGCGCTATGCTATCTCTCAAAAAGTTTTGTAATGCTTCTCTAGATTGCAAGGTTTCCAAAAGAGCTACTACATCCTCATTGTATCGATCATGCAAGTGGGATAAAATGGCCCTCAACATCCAGGCTCATTGAATGTTGTGTCCCTAATGTAGTTCAATTCCGTCGCATAATCCATGTCGTCTTGGATTCCCACAGGGGGGCCATGGGAGTCAAAAAGAACATTTTCTGGATGGGGTTGACGCACGAACACTTGTCGGTCTCCATCCCAATGCCCATCAGCAGGTTGGGCAAGGTATACTCGCCGCCCATTATCGACGGCACCGATCACCCTCTTGATCACCTCTGTCAAATCCGCGTCATTTGGAAATGGGATTTGGCGGAAGTTTTAATAGGGGAGGTGTAGATTGTCATGACGCCACTTCCACATCCACAATATTTTGGTACCCCACTGGCTTCTATTGTCTTCGTCTAGCAAATTTTTCTTCGTCAAACTCGTAGTGGAGGGGCATGTGGCCTTCAAGCCCAAACATCTTGTACAGTCGTGGATGAAATGGAGCCGTGCAAGAAACGCACCGCTTTCTTGTGACCATGTGTGGAATGAGGCACATAGGGTGGTACACATGGTTACATATTCCAAGGGTCCATCCACCTTCTGGGCCAAATGGTTCTTAACACATGATGCAGATGCTTCCATTGTGAATAAAGTCTGGAACGTTTGGCCACAAAAGTGGGTGCGCTACAATGTGACCCTCTTCCACGTACTTAAATCGCGCTGTATTGAATTGAAATTTTAGAGTTGGATCCACATTCCAATCAATGCTCGAACTACCACGGAGTATTGGCAGATTGTCGTAAAACACTTCTTCCAATCGCGGCCATGATGTCAATCCGAAGCGACGTTGACCTCCATCTCCCAGCTCTACAACTATTATTCTCACCTCACGCTGCATCTGCTGTACATTGTTCATTGCGAAATTGGATGTCAACTTCATATTGCTCATGGAAAGCAACATTTCTTTCCTTCCCGGATTGTGGAGCAATAACCTAGCATTTAGGTCCCTTAGATCCGTCATCTGGCGGTTTAGGTCCCAATAGGACTTTGATGATGATTCCACTTGCGCCTTGGCGTTAGCACACTCCAACTCTGCATGCTCGGCTCGTACCACCATGGCATCATGGATGACCCGGGAAATCATTTCTTCGCCCTCTTGTGTTGTTAGTTGAGCGGCCGCATTAGAACTCTCGCCATGGAATTGAGTTGGCCCGAATGGATTGCAAGACCGCATCACAAAGGGGTTTGTGATAGGCAGGTCTACTAGCCTGTACGTTGCCCTTTCCACAATTTCATTCAGGGGTGGAATGCCCTCTTCGCTCAACCGACTTGCACAAACTAGCAAATCAGTGTTACTTGCCAGAACTTTGGCATTCTCCTCCGTGAGAGCCTTCATTTGTGCCATCTGGGCTTCTAGCTCCGCTCAATGCCGACGCTCTATTTTCACACTCTGCACATGCATCGCAGCCAGCGACTCTCGTAATCGCTGCAATTCAGGGTCCACAACTGCCACTCCACCTTCTAGGCCATCAAGTCCATCATTTGGCTGGTCCAACACGGGCTGGTGAAAATCCTCTGGGCCACCCTCGCGCAAAACATCCACAACATCTACCAAATTTGGCCCTTGTAATGCAGCCTGTATTGTAGCCGGGTTCACCGCTGCAACCACTTGCGCCATAGCCCTTGCTATGTCTTGATTGTCATCCAACGGCACCGCAGGATTTTGTGGAATGGAACGTTGTTGGTTGGGATATATGTCTTTCCGAGCCGTGTTCAGGTACGTATTCCAATCCACGTCCTTGCCCAAAAACACCTCTGCATACGCCATTTGGCACAACGAGAGGGTCCCATCCTTCTTTGAGAGCTCTCTCCAAAGAAACAATGCCACCTCGGTCAAGTGCTTCTTGAATGTCGGGTGTTGGCAATACGAGATAAGTGCAATGTCGGATTTTACATGGACCTCGTGGAGCTCACGTGCCCAATGGCGGTTAATTTGGGCCTAGTCGATGTACATCTGACATGTGACCCAGGTCCACGGCTCCATTATCGCTTGCCACCTGGGCTTTGCCAAAATCGCCGCTTGATTGAAAGTTTCCCAATCAATGTCGGCCCTATTCTCACGTTGCTTCCTCGTTGGGGATACACCTTCACGTCTCGCCATCTCTTGATTCTCTTCCATACCTGCACAAAGACACAACACGTTCTGTATGGAATAGATGGACTATGCTCTGCCTTCTGTTGTGTGGGGTCAACTAAAATGTGGCAAAGCAATAGCCAACTATTTTTGCTTCCTTCCGAACTGCAATGCAAGGCTTTTTCAAGCAAGGACAACACAGCTCAAGAGAGAAAGCAAGTGCAATGAGGAAAATTTTGAAACTTATACCTCCCAATTACTAGGGCTGATTATCATCACGAATTTGTGTCCAATCATTGCCGTAATCACCCAGCTCGACGACTAGAGGCCGTCGATGGACACGGAGATCGACGGTCGATCCGTCTAGGGAGCTTTGACGATGGTTCGGCAGGCCGTCTACAAGTTCGTCAAGTCGTCCGGAGAGGTCGTCGACAAATTCGGAGCCATCAATAGGGTCATAAAGCAGAAATAATAATTACTCTGCCGTCCGCGACACGGGACGGCCTTGATTGGACAACTCGGGGTGTTTTTGGACAGTCTGAATTTGTTCTGGACGGTTTGCCCCGGGTCGTCGACAGCCTGAATTTGTTCTGGACGGTCCGAATTTGTTCAGGACGGCCTGCCCTAGGTCGTCGACGGGCTGAATTTGTTCTAGATGGCCTGCCCCGATCGACGGCTCGAATTAGTAGTGGACTCTCTTACCCCAATTGACGCCCCGGATCTGTTCTGGACGGCCAGACCAGTGTCCTGGACGGCCCGGATTGGTTCCCGACGGCTTGTCCAATTTCTGGACGGTCTGCCCAGGGTTGTCGAGAACCAGCCCGGGACGCCTTGATGGCACCGGGCAGGCAGTCCAGGACGCTGAGCAGAACGTCCTGAACCTAAATGTTAACCCCTAAAGGACGGACCTATAACCACTGATTCAGAGCCTTGGTGCTCATCACTCAATTTGTTACCATTTGGGAAATAGATGTGTGAAAAATTTTATGTTTATTTTTCAAAGATGATATTGCATGTCTTCTCTACTTCACAAAAAAATTAGATTTTTTTAAGGAAAATTGATTTTTATGAGAATTTTTAAAAAAAGTGAAGAAAAAATCCCATTAAATAGAAAATGGCCATGGCTAGGCTTGGCCATGGTTGGATGCTTGTAGTATAAATATTTGGCCAAAACCATTGTCGGTCCTCTTCACTTTGCGTTAGGCACTGCTCTCTACAAGGGATTTAGAAGTGATTTAGTTGTTATGGGTGTTTGGAGATTACATATGGCGTCTTCACAGGTGCCTTTGATTTGACAATTTGTTAGATTATGATGTGTTGGCCAAGTAATTGTGTGAGGTTTTTCAACCCTTGGCTTGGCAATGTGGGAGACTATGAGGGGGTTGCCATGTTACTATGTGAGGTTTGAGCTGTACTTAGTGTTTTTTCTTTTGTGATTGCTATAACAGGCTGCTGTGAACTGTAGACACCTAACATGCGCATTCTAATTGACTATGTGTTTGTTGGATTGTTTGGGTGCAAGTGAGGTTCATAGCCTCTTGAGTTGATTCACTAATTTGCAACTCAGTCCAAGTTCATGGCAACCTCTTCTCTCTCTTTTTGGGTTCTAAATCATGTTGCTTTTGCAAGATTTAGTTTATAGCATGATTTGTTGTTAATTAGTTTCAAGTTACTTGACATCTTCATTTGTTGAAATCATTCCATACATTGATCTTGATGTAATCTAATTTGGTTTGTTGTAAACATTTCTTTGCAAAAGTTTATTAAAAAGCGTAAAAGACGTCGTGATGGCTCTGCTGATTTGAGTGCTTGACTTGAGAGATGTCTATCTTGTCAATAAGATTTTGGTTTGCTATAAACACATTTTTATAGTAGTTTACTAAGAAGTGTAAAAGAGGTCGTGAGGACTCTATTGATTTGATGGCGTAACCTGAGAGGTTTCTATCTTGTCGATTAGATTTGGTTTATTGCAAAATCCTTTTTTGCCAAAGTTTACAAAGAAGTGTTGAAGATGACTTGATAGGATCTGTTATTTGATGTCTTGACCAAAGCAGGTTCTATCTTGTCAAGTAGTTTTTGGGAATTATAAGTCTTGTTAAGTTTATGATTGCTTTAAAATGGATAGGAAGGACCTTATATAGGGATGTCCCTCCCACCCATTCGGGTTACCTAACCCTAAACCCTAAAACCTATCCCTTCAACAACATTACACTCTCTGACTCCCCTGGAATTTTATACTTTAAAGAGCATTGAACTAAAATGAAGTATCGCCACTTCGGCACTTCCTATGGAATTAAAAAAAAAGACAGTGCTTCATAACTTGAGATGAGCCAGACTAGGAAACATTATAAATGAATACTTGGCAAATGAGGCTAACTATTAAGTCCAGGAACGACCTTGTTGGCGGTTTCCTTGACGGGTTGGGATGCCCTGACTGTCCTTTCAATGGTCCACTCGACGGCTTCCCCGACAGCCTCTCAAACGCTCGACGGCCTTGGAGTTCCCCGACGGTCCCCTGTCCATGTTCCTAAGATAGGTTGCGCGTCCCCTCGACGGACTCGGAGTCCCCGATGGTCCCGTCGAGGAATCGGGCGTCCCCTAGACGGCTTGGTTGTTTTATGGACAGCCTCCGAGTCCCCGACGGACCGATCGCCGTCCTGGGCGTCCCCTCGACGGCCTCGGAGTCTCCAATGGACTTGTCGCCGTCCCGGGCATCCCCTCGACAGCCTCGGAATCCCCGACGGTCCCGTTGAGGAACCGGGCGTCCCCTAGACGATCTAGGTCGTCGATTTCTCGGTTGTCCCCTTGACGGCCTCCGAGTCCCCGACGGACCGATCGCCGTCCAGGGCGTCCCCTCGACGCCCATGTCGACGGCCGGGGCGTCCCCTCGACGGCCTATGAGTCTTCGACGGACCAATCGCCGTCCGGGGCGTCCCCTCAACGCCCATGTCAACGGCCAGGCATCCCCTCGACGGCCTCCGAGTCCCCAACGGACCGATCGCCGTCCTGGGCGTCCCCTCGACGACTCGGGCATTCCCGCGACGACTTGTCAAGTGCTATATATGTTTACATGCATGGATTAGTTCTGCACGAGTCTCTCCTGCTCTGACGGTGCTCTCTTGCCTTGGATTGGTTTTAGTCCTTGCTTAGGAGCGCGGGTGTTGGCAAGGAGGCTCGGTTGAGGAAGAAGGGGGGAGTTTTCACATCTGTGATCACAAAACCCTAATTCCTTCCTTGGTTTGTTTACTGCTCTTATTTTTTCAATGGATGTCCGTGGTACTTTGAAGCAGAAGGTTGATGCTTGGTTCAACGATGTGGGAGACCCTGCCGGTGAACCGTTTGTAGAATCGACGGAATGCGTATCGGAGGCAGTGGCTCCAGAAGGGGTCGGCGGTGTGGAGGCGGGAGAGTCTTCTGGGGCCAAGAAGAAAAAGAGAAGGAGGAGGCAGAAAGTTGCGAATCCCGAGAAATGGCCAAGTAAAGCTGCGACGAAAAAATTGCATGAAGTGGCATTGGAGTTTATGGAGCAATATTCAATCTTCCAACTCAATACAACTTACATCGCAAAGGGATTGCAAGGGGTGGAGACAATAAAAAACAAATTCCACCACATGTTCTGGACGGCAAATCGGCAATGAGCGGAGACGAGTGGCTTGAAGAACGCACAAAGGAAGATTTTGATCATTGGCTTGAGGGTCAATTGCAAACCTATGTCTTCAACCTCGCCCAAGTTGCTGAAACCATAAAAGGTTTTCAAAAGAGTGTGGGGCCCCGTTCAAGTGCAATGCACTTGTTGCATAAGAAGGTCTATTGGTGGCATGACGCAGTATGGGGGTTGTTGTCAAGCAATATCCGAGCAGCCCCGTGGTTTCAACAAAGCAAAAATTTGGCTTTAGGTCAAGGGGCATCAGGAGGAGTGGTTTTCCTTGACAGAGCAGTGGTGGTGGTTCCTTTGACGGGCCTTAGCCTTCAAAGGGGGAACGGGAGGGTGCGTAAAGTGTGCCTCCATAT
Source organism: Pleurozium schreberi (assembly GCA_006891605.1). Lineage (NCBI taxonomy): Eukaryota > Viridiplantae > Streptophyta > Bryopsida > Hypnales > Hylocomiaceae > Pleurozium > Pleurozium schreberi. Next base: position 87,475 of record VACF01000580.1, read on the forward strand.
CTTGCGGCACATTCCCAAGATGATGGAATTGGCGGGCAAGACGGCCCTCCACGTGGATAATTTGAAGAAGTCTCGGGAGAAGTTGTCCATCGAGGCTTTAGTTTGTCCATGTACTCATGCAGGGGTCATAAAGTTTTTTGCTATAAATGACATGACCATGGAATGTTAATCTCAATGGTGGAATAAAGGAACATTGGGAGACATGTTCACTTTGGATCAACGAAACCAAGATCCAGAGGAAATTGGAGAGTTGGCCTACAATGCAATTCCACAAACTATGCAACAAGCCAAAAAGGCCTTATTCTTTAAATTGAGACAAATGGGTCATTTTGAGACTTTAGAAAAACAAGTGCAAGGCATCTTGCGGTGCAAAGTTGTTGAACTCTAAGATTAGTTGTTGAACCTCAATTCACATCGAAGATGGAAAGGTTTTAGAGAGGTAGCGTTGTACTTGGTGACTACAAACAAGCATGTGAATAGGAGACAGCGTGGCACGTAAACAATGAGTTTGTAGAGAAACAATTGATTTCTTCATTCCATTCGCCTTTTGTACTCATGACTTTGAATACAAAAAAAACGTGTGCTCGAACTTTACTTCAAGCATTTTTCTTTCTAAAAATAGAATTTTTTGTTATGGTTAGTGAGGGAAGCTTCGGTGCCTAGCCATCTGCATTGGTTTTAGGGTTGTTCTTAGCTAACTCCAGTGCTTTCAGCTTCGCCAGCCCCCTGAAGATATCCTCGCGCCGAGAAGGACGGAATCGTCCACTCTCAGAGTCTGCTGAGTTGCACAAGCTCTGACTCAGAGATTTCCGATCCTTGCGCTTAGTCTTTCGCGTGATTGTAGGAACGTCAGCATTCGAAAGCGACTTGCATCCTCGAGGAGCCTGCGTGGGCAACGAGGAACTCGTAGATTGTGTATACGGAATTCCTAATCCAGTGGATTTAGATCCGGAGGCGCGCCGTTGCTCCTTGAGAATTCTTTGTCGGAAAAGACTGTCCGCGGAAGGCGACCTTCTCGCCCTCGTCGACTGCGTTGGTCGAGGTCGCTTATCCTTGAGCCGAGGGGACTGCCTTTCAGTGGGTGACTCACATTGGGCCCTCTTCCCTTCATGCCTGTGGGGGGGGTGGGGGGGATTCAATTCGACCACAGCTCGCGGGGCCGACTCGAGAGCTCCGTCTTCACCTCAAGGATGCTCCATTTTTCTTACGACGGGAAGGTCCAGTCTATGGTTTGTCGGCCCCTCTGTCCGCGGAGTCGGAGAGAAGGATCGCCCTCGACTCGAGGATGGCCGTTTCAAGGGCGACGGAGAGCAAATGGGCATCCTGGGCGGTCCCCGACTCGAGGGACTGTCCACGGCCCCGTCTTCCACATCCCCCTTGGAAAAGTCGATGGCCGCTGACGCGGCATCCGCCGCGGACCGCATCATATACGGCTTCGATTTCGGGGTCGTCCCGCAACTCCCTCCTCTGGAGTCGGAGGTGGCTGAGAGCGACTTCTCAAATCCGGAGAGCAAGCTCCTAGTCATGCCTCGCCTCGCAAGGGGGGCCTCCACCTGCAGTAAGTTGGAAATCTAGCAGCTCAATAAGCATTATGTTTGGATCCGATGATGATGTGAAACATCCATCCACTTAGAAGATAAGAGGCAATCAATAGTACAAAGAGGGCATTCACTAAGAGACGCAGACGGAGATAGACACTTATTTCAAAAGTCATCCATTTATTTCCTCGAAAGTCATTGTTCTATTTACAAATGAATGCAGCATAGACATTTACATAAATATACACACGGCAAGTCAGTTCCCAACATTGCCCGCACAAAAAATCTACTTCCTACGACGACCGCGTTCTATGACTAAACCTAGCCTTGGCAACTCAAACCGGGTCATGAGGTTTTTTGCCGACTCTTGCATTCCCACCACCATAGACTAGAGGAGGTCATCAGATGCTTCGAGCGGTCTTTTGCCAATGCGATTGGCCTCTACGTACTCCCTCATATGCCCCCGCGGACAATCCGCGTGAAGACGCCTGAGCCACGGCAAGAGGTTCCCCAAGAGAAAATTGTCCCTACGTTGGATGTGGTTCCAGGAGTCCAGGAACCGTCAGCATCGAGAATTCTAAGTTTTGGTCACGCCATCCTGTCAAGACAAATGAATTCAAATGAGAGTCCACACCTATAACGCAATGGAAGTCCTTCAGACAACTACACAAGCATCCATGACCGAAGTTTCACGGCGTCAGTCAAAATTATACGGATCAAACTTATTTACCTGTGACAAACTGGCCACCGGCTTTGGAATCGCCTCCTGCACTGGTGTCGCGGTGGGTTGGTCATCCACCTCCATCTCCGTGACATTCTCTTCTTGACCGTCCCTGTAGTCTACCATCTCCTCATCGGGACGTTCCTCCGCTTGTTGAGAGGTCCAACAAACCTCCTCAGAACCAGCAGTAGCGCTAATTCCAGGTCGCTCCACCGCCGCATCCACCTGACGCACTGCCTCGGACTCCTTGGCCTGGCTATCTTCGACTCAAAGACGGCTGCCTGCACGTTTAGGCAGCTCTGAGATCTCTGCCTCCCCCGAAGGCTACGGCACAACAACCTCGAATCTGGACTGATCAAGAGACCGCACCGAAGGTAATTGCGACGCTGGGGTTGATGGAATTTGGTCTACTTGAGCCACAGACACCAGTTCCTCTGGATCCTCGACTCAAAGATGCGGATTGATTGGTTGGGGAAGAGATTTTTGCGGATGAGCTTGCTGTGGTAAGGGCATGGGACTGGCCTGCGCCTGGTTTGACTTGATGGCGTTCACCATCGCCAGGAGCTCGGCAACTTGACTTTCAAGCGAAGAAGTCTTTTTCTGGGACTCCTCCTCCATCTGCATCAGTCTAGTCTGGGCTGCCTTAGTGCTTGCTACCGCCTCCGCGAGGGCCTTGTCCTTGATCAGGGGACTGTGGAACTATGGGTTCACCACCAATCCCTCCCTCCTCATCTCCCTCCACGCCTTGGGGATGAGTCCCGACCGCTGGAGCATACATCCAGCCGTGAATTTGGAATGTGTTGGTTCCAAACTCATCAATCCCGTCGACACCAGGGTCACCGCTCGTTTGCGGACCTAAAGACTCCCTCTGTCGAACAACAAGCTCGTTCACCGGCGGAGAATCCAGCTTCATGGGCAGTGAAGGAGGCGAATTTGAATGGACCAGCACGGGACCTCGACTTGCCGGACGTTCGTATTCAATTGAATATGGAGAATTGGAAAACATGAAGTCGTTCTTGTTCATCTTGTCCGCAAGGAGAGCTACCTTGCAATAGATCTTGTCATTATCCCACTCCACAATCCCGTAGAAGAATGCTCCAAACATTTGATAATCGAAGGAAAGTCAAGTCATAATTACAAAGAAATCATTCATCAAATTGAACTTGCTCTGCTAGGGATATCTTCGAGTTGAGGATAGCTAGTCTTCAAATCGTGCAATTGAAGAACCCAAGTGATTAGACACAAAATAAAATTGAATTGCAAAAGCAATGAATTATCTTCGGGTCGAAGGTAATGAATATGATAGGAAGACTTACCTTGGAACCGCAAAAAATCCCCAGCATGTTCTCGTTGGGGGTCGCAAAATCGCGGAGTATCTTGAAGTAGAACTCCATTTGGAGTTCAGTCGCTTTCATACGCCACTTCGCCTCTGTGTTCCATTTGTACTCGATGTAGTACTGGTTGGTCACGGGTGTCATATACATGGTCTTCACACAGTCCCGAACAGAGGCAGCGAAGGGATTCTTCTTCTTGAATAGGAACAACAACGGCACGTTAGCGGCAGTGGTTGATAATTGGTTCAACATGTTGTTCAACCTCTCTGACTTGGAAGGGATTTATTTCGACTGCACGTAGTTGTAATCCTTCATTTTCAGAGCTGCAAACTTCTTCGCAGATCTCATGTCCTGAGTAGACTCCAAAATGATTAGCCACACGTTTGGCTCGTTCATTTTCGGCTCCATTTTCTCAAGGAGAACATTGAGGAAGGGGTCCAACGCCGTGCTTGTATCTGTGGGCTTGTATGTGGGAACCTCCCTTGCGTCCAGAAAGGCAAGGTTGACCTCACGGCTCTGGTATTTGTAGCTCGTGCTTGTCACCAGGGCCCCTGCCACCACGTCAATCCCCCTAACCTGAACGCCTCCTGAAGGTTCCGTCAGCTGGTACTCTATCTTCATGAACCTTGTGAACATATGTGGCACTTCGGGATATTTATCCACCACATCCTTTGCACGCTTTGACCACARGTCATTCTGAAGTCTCCGGCTGTAGTACRATGCTTTGGGGTAGGATAGCAAAAACTCCAACGTACTGGATGTGAACTGGTGCCGAACTTTCCAGGCCCTCCATGTGTCTCCTAGGACGTCCCCGCCTTTGTCAAAAAATGACAACAACGGCTTAATATCCATCAACTCCTGCAKGATGACCTTCTTGCGTTTGTGCCGGTCTACCCAATYAGCGGYAGTCATGTTGTCCACTATCAGGTTTTTGGGTTTTGATACGCTTAGTTTAGGATACACCACCTTCCTATTTAGCGTCTCGCCCAGCAAATGAATCACAAACTTCTTGAAGTCATTGTCTGTGAAATGACCAAAGTGCCTGAAAAACTCTTTCTTCAAAGGCGTCTTCGAATGGTTAAAAAACTTCGCCTCTCGATATTCTTTGAGAGTATACGGGTCAATGAGTTGTCCCTCGGCGTGTCGCGTCAAGAATCTCCTCCAATGGGAGAAGATGTCGTCGGTGAGGGTAATGATTTGCAGCTCATTCTTGATGTCTGCGGGACCGTGGACTTTAGCACCATCGGTTTTGGGGTTGATATTTTGGAAGCGCTTCACAATCAACCCGGTGAATTTCTGCACATCCGGCGTTTGGAGGAAAGATCAGCAAATGGTTAAAATCCTAGAAGATAATGATTATAGTTAACGGAGTCCGCTTTATTGTCTTGCAATTCAGCATTCGTTGTTGGGTATCCTCGACTCGAAAATAAGGTCAAGACTAAACACTATTGAGTAAAGCCAATTTCTCATTAATCTCTGGTTTACTTAGAACTAGTTTGGGAGGACAGTAGCTTACCGCGTAATTGTTAAGACTGAAGATTGCCTTATTCTTCCTCTTCACAGGTTCACCCTCAACGGCGGTTGGACGTCTGCACAAAATCCGAATGTTTCGGCAACTGATTATTTGGTTCCCCCATGTAGGTTGGGCGTGATCCAGGTGATTCGTGCAGTTGTAGAACTTCGAGATGTTAGTCAACTTCGTCGCATCCAATGTCCAGACGATGAGTGCATCCCATATTTGAAGTTTTACTTTCTTGTCTTCTCCGCATCCTTCCTCCTGCAGTTCCTTGGCTGCCATTATACTGTGCTGGCCATTGATGATCATGAAATTGCCATTCTTGACTTGTTCCCATTTTGTCGGCTTCTCTTTCAACAGACGAAAAGACTTGTCAACAGGGGTGAGACAGACTGTTTGCCTCTGCTTCACGTCAATCATCTGCACGAGTTCTTTTTTCACAGTATCTACAATATCTCGCTGCAGAGTCCGAATTATGTACTCATCACGAGCTTGGAAGCACTAATTGATGTTTACCTGCACAACCTCACTGTCAAACGCAAAGCATCCCTCGTGTTCGGCCCAGAAGTTTTTCTAGATTAGAGCAAACTTCTTGTACTCCTCCATCGGAGTGTCCAACTCCAATTGACTGGCCTCCACGGTGATCAATCCGGACCCTAAGCTTCCAACTCCACCAGGGTTCTGTTGAAGATTGGACTTCCTTCGTTTCCTACTGGATTCTCTTGGTTCAGAGGTTGCTTGTACCTGCTTCCGGGAATCAGACCTTGTTTGCGCTGGTAGTGACCCCCAACTACCTATGGCACCGCCTCCTGACTGCGAACGGGCACTTCCATCTTCTAGTCTCTGGATTTGCGTCACAACACCTCCAACATTGGGTTGCCTTCCAGCATTCTTGATGGCGTAATGGTCCAGCGCCTGCCAAATGAGACGTAGACGGTTTGCGATGGACTTGGCAATGCCGTTCTTTCAGGGGTAGTAGCCGGCGTTCATAAATTCCTCGTTGAGGGATTCTACTTGCGATCCCTCCAGGAAGCTCATGAGATACTCGAGGTCAAACTTTCCATGGTTGGAGTTGAGGTCAAGAACGATGGAGTGGCTGTGCCTGCCTGGCTTTCCGTTGTCATCCACCTCCCTTAGGACTATCGCAACGTAGTCATCGCGGTGATCTTCAATCACCGTAACCTTCTCGTTCATGTTCCACGGGAGGAACGCATCCTTTCCTTCGACCCGATATCTGAGGTGCACGAAGTCCTTCCATCGTTTTACACCGAAACTCCAATAAGGATTTTACACTATTGGAGGTATCCTCGAGTCGAGGATATGCTGAGCATTGTCTTAAACCCTAATATTCAGCTGAAAACCCTAATTCCACTGTTGGAAGGCAATGTTCTTGAATCCCATTTCCATGATGCAAAACAGAAACTAATAACACAGTGAGGGGTTTCAAATTCCAAACCTGTCACAACAACGTCTTGCTGGGTTGTTGAAAACCGTAATCCGCAATGTCCGTATTGAAACTACACAATTCAAAACAAGGCACAATTCAAAACAAGGAACAATTGCAGTCTGATCTCTGAATGCAATGTAAAGAAATGAAACAAAATTCAGTATCAATCGAAACTTTTGAGCTCCAGGAACTGATGAAATCCAATGCCGTAAATTTAAACAAGGAAAGATACACAAACGCATCGCAAACAAACTAAAAACCGGATGCAGTAAACAACCGAGGCAGAACTGGTACAAACAAGGGGAATCCGACTATTTAATTAAAACAAAGCATTGCGATGGTCCCTGCGGATGTTGACGCACTGTGATTTCTGCCCAATTCTCCGAATGTGAAAGTGAAGAAATTCAACCAAGTGCGGCTAAACGGCGGGAGTAACTATGACTCTCTTAAGGTAGCCAAATGCCTCGTCATCTATTTAGTGACGCGCATGAATTGATTAACGATATTCCCACTGTCCCTATCTACTATCTAGCAAAACCACATCCAAGGGAACGGGCTCGGAAAGATGAGCGGGGAAAGAAGACACTGTCGAGCTTGATTGTAGTCCGACTTTGTGAAATGACTGAAGAGGTGTAGCCACAAACTTACCAAAAAGAAACCGAAATTCGATCATCGCGCGCTCTCATCCAGTCATGCAAGCGCGGTAGCCTTCACTCTGCACAAGAAATGCAAGACAAACAAGGAAAAGCAGGAAACAACAAAAGCCGCACGCGCCGAATCACAGGAAACGAAAAAGCGCAGTGCACCGTAAACCCTCGCCGCCGCCAAATAAGGAAGACGACGACCCTCCGACGCTGACGCCAAGCCTACAACCGACCCGAACCTGCCAATCCAAACCGGACGATCCGAACCTACTGAACCGGCCAACTTGAACCTACCAAACCAAACCGGCTGACTCGAACCTCACACCAAGACTACAACCGAACCTACCCGAACCAAACCTGCACAAAATCGGCCAKCCTCGAGCCTCAACTGACCCCAAACCAAACCGAGGCAGTCCCGAGTATGCACCGAGTGAACCGAACGTACCCCGACCCTGCACCGACCTTGCCCCAAAGTGACCCTAAATCCTAGAAACGAACACCGAACGTACACTAACGTTGAAGCGAAAATGTGGTGCCAATTTAATTGAACCCGTAAATGTCCAAGATATCCAAATGTGGTGCAAGTTGTCAATTGTAGTGAGCATAAAAACGAATTATTGTCGAACGCAATCTTTTGCTATGAAGAGTATTTTTTAAATCATAAATTTCGTTGCCTGGCAACATGATTGTTTGCTTTCATAGAAAATTGGATTTCACATTCTAATTTTTTTTACCCAATTGTATGTACAAATTTTGTCTTTAAAAGTGAGGCTAAGGTTGGGTTTTCGATGGTATGGCTTTTATTAAATACAATGACCGTATTTTACTCACTTTCATGAAGTTTAGCCTAGCCTGAGTACGTTTAACTCATGTTTTGAAAAATATGTTTTCGTGCCATATTCTAAGCGGAACTTGTAGGTGCCCCCGTTAATATAGAATAGGACAATTTGATTGAAATAGACTACAATGTACATGGTTAAATACAGTCATTGATATTGAACTTTTAAGAAATAAAAGAAGTTTCTTAATTTGTTAGTTTGTTCTATATTTTTTGTTTTAAACACAAAATAAAATTTCCATTTTTTTTTTCACCTCAATTGAGGGGTTGTCAATTGTAATGAGTGTAAAAACAATTTATTGTTGAAGAAATACGTACTACACTTTCTTTAAGCATTAACCTTAGTTTCAACAACTTTGCATGCTCTAGGGACTTTTTGAAAGTTGAACTTCTATTTTTCATATCTTTTTTTATTTTAGTTGATCTGAAGTTTAACTAAGAAAATGCAACTCCAGTCATGTACTTCTCAATCCAATTTGATTTTCACACGTGGAACATTAGGAAAATTTTCAGGCCTYTAAGAGGCCGCGAGGTTTGCACCCCCGCGGTGCAATTACAGAAAAAAATAAAAATAAAAATTTATTTTTTATTTTTCAAAAATTGGAATCTGACGTGGCACTACTAGTGCCACGTCAGCGCCACATGAGATTTAATATTTTTTTAATATCTTTTTTAATTTTTTAATACTTTTTTCAAAAAAAAAAAATTTCAAAAAAAAAAATTATTTTTTTATTTTTCTGTATTAGCATTGCGGAGGTGCCGAAAGTGAAGTCTTAACAGCCCTCTGCAGGGCTGGAAATTTTCCTAATGAATACCAAAATTCTTGAAATGTATATTCTAAAGTAAAAATATAATGAAATTTTACCAAGGATGGACATCATATATACTTAACTCCTGCAAGTCGGAGGGGTTTGTACAAATTAAAAATGTATTATTAAATATACCTTCTATAACTTCTATTGAAGTTTCTGTTAAAGAAGTTTATGTCAAGCACAAGAAGTACATGAAATCCATATAAAGAAAATTATAAAAATATTTTCAAATTCTATTCAAAAGAGTTCTCTAAGATCTAACCACCCATAATCGATCAATTAAGTAATTTTAGACATGATTTATTGTAGTACAACACAAAACAGTATTTTTAGAGGTGCAATGATAGAAATGCTAGAGAATGCAAAAATTGTGGTAGTTTTATCGCTTGCATTGAAATTATTATGAATTCTGGAAGGCAAAAAGTGCATTGGACCCATTGCCAATCTTAAGACTCTTCCAATTCTACTAATTGCTTTCTGCTTTCTTGCGGACTAAGTTGGGACATGTGTCATGAACTTTTAATCCCAACCTTGAAAAGATGGGTAGTAACATAAAAATGATAGTATATATATTTCATGCTGAATTTGGCATGCAAGGTATAGAGCCTTACATACCATTACATGTGAAAACATAAAGATTATTTTTTCCTAGATACGCTCAATGTCTTCGATTTCTACAACTGTGAGGCACATTTCTTGCATTAACCGCTTCCGTAGTTGCTTCTTGGTCACGAGGTCCAAGCGGAAGATGTCCGCGAGGCCCTCGGTAATCACTATCTCTTGCAACCTCACCATCTTCAGCTATACTAGGACCTATGGACTCATCACCATGATTGGGTGTTGCGCTACCACTTTCGTTGGATGCCCCTTTACGTGCAATAGAACTCATTGTGCGAAGTGGTCGCCCTTCTACTACATCTTCTATGCCATCTGTAGAATGCCTTGTTGCAGCTTCGCGTCCAAATGGTTAGATTGGCGGAAATGGCGCTTCTTCACTTCTTCGCCTTGTATGCGGTCTTGTATTTCCACAGTCATTGCTAGCGCCTTGTTTGCGTGGACGTGTCCATTGATTGCGCGGACGTGGAGCCGGTTGGATGGGGCCATCAAGGCTCAACGCTGTCAACGGTGCATTCTTTCGCCCTGACATATTTAATGTTGGCATAAGAGAGGCCAATCGGTCCCCGACGGATGGAGTTGCTTGGTTGGGGCGGGCTCTAGAAGACGAGGGCTGTGACGCATTTTGGGTCGATGGGTCATCCAAAACGGGCGGTTGTCGACGACGGCCGCCCGTGCCATTACGTTGTGGGCGAACCTCCAGCGCCATCCCCAAGGGGGGACCTTCTCCGCGAGTGTTACTCGCAAGCAACACTTGTGTTGCAACCACCTCATCTGGTTCTTGTTTTTTTTCCGAAGCAACATGTTCCTCTCTTATGGTAGCCACTTCTTCATTGATTGGGCCAGGCACCGGTATTGAAAGTGGTGCTACAACCCCTTTGTTTTGATTTCCACCCCCCTAAAGACCCATTTGTTGTATTTTGCACCCTTGGTGGACTTCCTTTGTCTCCCTCAAGCTCATTTCCATTTTCGTCTCCCCCGTGGTTAGTTCCATCTTCATCTCCCTTGGGGCCATTTCCATCTTCATGGCCGCCATGGTCATTTCCATCATTATCTGCACCATCGTAATCAAATACGGACTTGTCAATTAGAGGAGCCCTTTCTTGCCTTCGATCCAATGGAGGAAACGGTGGATGGTCATTGCCATCGGAACTGCTGTCCGAGTCATCATTGTTAGCACCTGGTAGAACCGAATCGCGGTTCAAACCATCTGAGTGATCTGACTCGTCCGTCATGGAATCTTCTGACAACATGTTCTCGGTATACCACGTTTCTGGATCAGTTGCAGCTCTTTCTCGAAGGGTCCGGGAATTAGTATAAATGTAAACCAATTCTTCAACGCTCTCAGTGGCCAATCTGTTGCGAGACTTACTGTGGACAAACGAATACATGCTCCAATTGCGCTCGCACGATGACAAGGAACATACTTGTGCGAGGATCCTTTTTGCAATGGGTGAAAGCGTACGAGCAACGGCCCCGAGAAGATCCCACCATTCATGCGGCCCCAGATTTAAAGTATTTTCATCCGGAAGCCCAGCAAAAATGCCACGGCGGTCTCGAAATGATTGGTACTCAAACAAAGCGTCGGCGAATGCAAATCCTCCAACTGTCAATTTGCATAGTACCTTTAGGACGGCCTCTCTTGCCTCGTTATTGTCCGTTAGTGCAACTTCTTCAAGTAGGAACGGATTGAGCAAAGCACCTGCGTAATGCAAATCGGTCTTCATCATATCCCATCGGTTGTAAAATGTTGCTTCAGCGTGTTTCGTATACTCTACATCCAATGAAAAAGGACGACGCCTCAAAGCCAAAACGTGTTTTTCCACCTTCTTCATGACCATCCACGCTTTGCCCATGGCTGGCTGCTTTCCATCGAACTCTCGAAGACCGACTAACACGGGCCCTACCATGTGTATAAGGTTTTCACATCTCCTCAAAAACTCATCATCTCAAACCCTACGTCGAACGACATCTGCCTTACTTTTTGCTCTATTATCCGGCAACTTCCTCCTGAACTCGATCCAATCCCGATCATGGACTGTCAATTCCACAGCTTCTTTCACCATGACCATCCGTTCAGTCATGAGAAACATGGTCGCAAAACGAGTCTCAACGGGCATCTTCAACATGACCGTTGGAGACAGCCCTCGGAAAATGGCGAGTGGCATGTGATGCCCCCGAATGAAGTTCACAATTTTTCTTGCTTTCTTCACCATACTTTTTACTCAAACTTGCTTTTCCCAATCTTCAAGTAGACGGTCAAGTGCATGCGCAGAACAACCTTGCCAATATATGTGCGGRAAGTCTTCAATCAACAAAGTACCCGCTAAACGCATGGTTCCTACATTGTCCGTGCACACTTGCACCACATTCTGTCCCCCCACCRCTTCAATGTAATCCTTCACACGACTAGCCACATAAACAGCGTYTTTGCGTTCACCTGTCGTGTCGACCGATCCCAAAAATATTTCTCCGCTCGTGCATGCCAACATGACATTCATCAACGGCCGATGCGTAACGTTGTCCCATCCATCGGAGCATATGGTCACACCGTACTTGTGGATTGGCCCCCTCGTCTTCTCAAATATCAATGAAGCCACTTCATCTTTTGTTGATGTCATGAGCTTCGTGCGTATGACATGGTAAGCTGGGGGTTTATATTGAACTCTAGACTCGGATGTTGATTTCACTGCATCCACAAAAGCGGGGTGCCTCACCACATTGAATGGTATATTTGCCTCATAGAAAAAATTAGCCCATTTCTTGTCTAGTCTTTGCTTAYTGGATGTGTCCATCCCTTCTTGTACAGATAATTGCCTCATTGGTTGACTTTGGTTTGAAGAAGGGCCAAGCGCTTCTAATGATCGAACTTGGGAACTATGGCCCACAGTATTTCCTCCGCCTTCACTAATAGAGGCTGAAGGAGTGGGAGGTTGTTGACCATGTACCACCCCTGCTGGAACCATTGACGGTGATGTCACTTCCACACCACGTTCTTCTTCGTCTGTGTCGACCGTAGGAACATTTCCCCCGCAATTCCTAAACATAGCTTTTACAGCTAGGCTGGCTTTGTTGCACCTTCTCACTCCAGCGAGGCTATCATCTGGTCTATAACCCAAATGGAAAAGCAAGCGATCCCGTCAGTAACTAATYTTTGTCTGGCAAAACTTGCATTGAACCTTATTATCCGGTAGTAGCGGATCTAGGACGACGTGGAGCCACCTATCCACCAACCCTGACCCCACTGCGACCGGAAGATCCTTCGACGTCCCTCCACGATGACACATAGGGGCTGATCCCTGCTATCAAACGGAGAAACGCGAAGCTAGTTACTATCCTGCTATCCACATTGACTCCTCGTAGAGTAGTACAGAAATCAAATCTGAGATGGACTTTATAAAGCAAGCATGAAAGAAGGGAGAAGATTCTGGTCTCCCCAAGTTTAAAGAAATGACACGCACCTTTCCTAATTTTGCAGATTTTGTCTGCAAATTAGCCACAGTCATCGGTAAAGGAATCTCCACCTCCAACAGTGCGGCATTCGGAATAGTTGTATCAGCAGGTGCAAGGTTTGCCAAGCTAACAATCTCCTCTTGGTCGGCAATATTATCTTCGCTCTCACAAGGTTGTTTTCCCTTAGACGCATGAGGACCGAGACTTGGAGTAGAATGCCTTGCAGTTGGTGACTGAAGAGGTGTGGACTCATCCAKGGCATCCACAGCGCTTGCACTTGGCAAATATTTCATGGTGAAAGTAAGAAGTCCGTGTATTAATTTCTCAAAATTTGAGTCTTCATGTTACAAAATTGAATTTCGAGACTCAAAATGAAGAACTCCATGGTTATTTCCACATAAAGATCTTTAAAATCCATAATAATGGTTCTCCTATCATCCGCTAAGGGCCTGTACAAGCTATGATACACATCAGGTCGAGTCAACCTAAAACGCCCAAACCACATTAGAACATCAATGTGCAGCACCTGCAGATGGGACCGTGGAAACGGACGTCGGAGGATGGTTGACTATCCCAGCCAGATCATCTTCATTCTTGTCCCCTTCCATGGTTGTCTCATCTTCTGCCGCACTAGGCCCAACCTCCTCCATAGCTTCATCGACTCGACCTGAAGTTCCTTACCATTTCTATGCAAGTAAACTTTGCGCCAGCAAAGACGGACAATAAATTTCGTGACCCTAGACCGTAATGGTCCATCATTTTGAGATAAAACTCCATCTGAAGCTCCGTATTATGGATCTTGTAGAGGAGCTCATTGTACAGACGTGGTTTGTTGAACACGTCCGTGTCTGGTGCTCAGTAGGCTGGCCTAGGAGGTATAACGGTGGTCCTTGACTTGTCTTGCAAGAACGTCAGGTAGACTCTCTCCACGGCCTTATTGTTATTCGAAGAGTAGTCTCCCATCCTTTTGTTCTTTGCCGGCCAGTAATCTGCCAAGTCCATTTGATACTCCTTCAGGACGTCATTCTGCTGGATGAAGCTAATGACTTGGGTCTGCTCGACCAGATCTGCGCAGATGAACATCCACTTAGGGACATCCTCGAGCGCAGGCTTCTGCATTTCTTGGAAGGCATTCATGACTGCGTAGAAATATGGCATCATGATCGTGCCGTTCGCCTTATGCAGCACTCCAGGCGTGTAGCGGAAGTCAATGACTCCGAAGTTGAGATCTGCATTGGTTCCCTCTTTCCACGCATCCTTCGGCCAGTAGTGGTGCTTCTTCGCCGCCAGGTCATAAGTCCTGTATTGCGCAACAGATTGTGGCTTCACGAAATTGCTCCTGCGCTCAAGGAAGACCCTGAAAAATTCCGCAGCATAGGGAGACAAGTCCGCAGCGGGCTTCCTCTTGGACTTTGTTTGCTTCGCATATTTCCAGTACTCCTCTCCAAGTTGTTCTAGAAGGACGTTCATGGTGGCGCTTGTAATGGAGCGACTGCTCTTGAACTCGCTCCACTTCTCGACATTGAGGTCATTGAAGGAATTCAATAATCTCAATGTCGGGTCAAGAAGGCGTAGCTCCCTCTTCACCAAGTATTTGCGCTTACGGCGCTTGACCCAGTCCTTCGCCGTGTAGCATCTCTCTAGCACGGAGGAGATCATCTTCACAGTGACCTTTGGGTACTTCAAATACTGCTTCTTGGGGTCCATGTGCAGAATGTGCTTGGCAAGCTTTGCCAGATCGTCATAGGAGAGGTTACCCAACCACTTGAAGAACTTGTGTGTCAGGTTTCTACTCTCAGACTTCCACCCAGGTCTCTTATTGAATTTCACAAGATGGTCAGGGTTGATGAGTTCTCCGAGAGCTGCACTCAAAATGACCTCACTCCATAGTTTGAAGACAGCGTCAGGAGCGGTGATAATCTTTAGCTTGTTCGTGATTTTCAACTTCTCCTAAGCGTCCTTTCCCTCGATGATTTATGGGATTTCACCACGTCCAAGTGGTCCAACATGGCGAAGCGGATGTTCATGGCTTTTGTGAACTCCTGCCAGAAGTGAACATTGCAAGAACTAAGTCAATGACAATTTAGGTTGGTGCAACCTAAATTGACATCATGCGCAAGTGTAAATAAAGTTTTACAGAAAATGGTAGTTCAGGTCGAGTCGACCCAAACAAGCTTACCTTGAACTTAATTGTGTTTCTCTTGTTTTCGACATTGCGCCGAGCAACGGAGACCGTCCCGATGGGGGTTGCGTCCTTTGGATTCTTTGGACTGCCCATGTTCATCCAACAAGTCCTGGCACCAAGAATATTTGTTGACCGTGATGGTTTCAAGGCAACAAAATGGTTTACACGATTGTAAAATACGGAAATCGTCCAGAGAACTTCATTATTGTCCGACCATACAATGTAGCAATCCCACTCCTGAAAATGCTTCAGGATGGCCTCATCCGCATCGGTCTCTACCATCATTTTATTGGCGGAGACACTGTGCTGCCCATTCACTATGTAGAATTGGCCTTTACTAACCCGTTCCCAGTCTTCTGGACCAGGCTTCTTTGCCTTGTTCACGGGCATGACACAAAGGATCTGCTTGCCGGTCTTGTCGTGCATGTGCATTAAGAAATAGAACATGTCCAACATAAGACGGTCTTCGTGGCTGCGGATGTTAACATGAGCAGGTGCCGGAATGAGCTGGTCTATGGACAGCTTCTTCTTCTCGTCCACGGTGAAGATGTAGGCGTCACTACAGTTGGCCCAATAATTTTTGTAGGCTTCGGTGGACTCTTTGTAGTCCACTTTTTGCTTGGGGTCTTGTGCAGCGGGGACATCGGTCACGGCCGATGCAAAACTGAGCTCCACCTTCGCTGGCTCACTCTCATCGTTTTCAGTGGCTTGCTTGCCAGAGGTCGATGCCAGATTGCTTCTTCTTCCGCCTGTGACTGGCGTGCCTCCTTGAAGACTCTTCCTCGTTCCACGGCTCTGCTGAGTTCCAGGTGTGCCTTGAGAACTCTGGCCCTCCAACAAACTGGGTGGATCGTGGGACACCGAGCGCCTAGCGTTCTATGAAATCTTCAATTCTACCTTCCTCTTGAAAACTGTGAAGTCGACGAAGAGCTGCCGAAGCTTGTCGCAGAGATTCTTTCCCGTGACTTGCACTCCCTTCTTGTTCTTCCAGTAGCCACCATCCACTTTCTTCTCAAGTTCGGATATCATGCTGCTGTAATCTATATTGTCCAAACTCTTGATGAAATGGGTTACGTAGAAGGGGATCTTCGCCGAGTCAATCACAAGCGTGAAATGATATTGCTCTTTGCCCTTCTTCCCGACCTGGGCAGTCACACAGTGGATCTTGATCACAGGTCCGACGTCGGGCGAAACCTCCTTCACTTTTTCTTTGTAGGAGACTGGGTAATACAGGTGCTTGTCCTTGTATTTTCTTGTGAAGGAGTAGAGATTGGTCATTGGAATGACGCTGAGACTCCAGCACTCCACTGTGTCAGGGTTTATCAACTCCCAGTATTCTCCTTCGGTGCTGAAGTCATCCCCGTCGTCTTCGTCGGTGGTGACGATCATTTTCTTGAAGAAGTTCATGAGCTTGGGCACTTGCTCCTCCATCCTGTAGGGTTTGGGTAAGGGTTAGTCGACTGGACAAGTTAGGTCGAGTCGACCTAATTGTAAGTTTGTTATTTATACATTTTTGTCTTGGGCCTCATATGTTTCTTTTCGTCAACTGTTAACATTACAACATTTCATTCTGCCTCATTTGGATTCGCTTTCTTTGCTATTGCCGAGGTATGTTTTCTTTCAGGCTCTGATTGTGTGTTTTAGGTTGGGTCGACCTGAATTAACTTTCTGGAAGTTTTATATATTGTTGGACTTGTTTAGGTCGACTCGACCTATTCTTCATTATACTTGAGTGATTCATTGCTTAGCGGAGGACTTTTTCTTGATTTCGTTTAGACTAAAATGTTTTCACTATTGTCTGGTATCGTAGGTCCTTACATTTCTTACTTTCCTTCAAAAAATCATTCATGTTCTTTTATGTCTAGAGTCGACCTAAACTACTGTCAATCTAAACTGACAGAAGGTCTGGTGCATAAGTAGTTCTCCAGATTTGATGTGATTTTCTAACCTATTGCTTTGCCAAGACTGTCGAGTTGCAAAACCTCGGATTGAATGGAATGAACCTCCTACTGCACAATGCAAACCGCACACTCAAAGTGAGAAGAGAATGACAGTAAGAGAGTATCAAACTTGCATAAATTCAGAAAAATGCATTCACAGTTGGCTTTCAGTCAGGCACCTTAATTTTATGATTGCATTTTGACTACCAAAACATACTACTCATTGAATGCATGTGAATTCTTAAACTATGAACAACTTGTTTCAAAGTTTGGGCAGAAAATTGCTGAAGATTTACTACACTGAAACTTAAACAATCTAGAAAAGAATGCAATCAACACTAAAAGCCTGTACTCTTTAGTACGCAAATAATGTAAGCAATGCATTCATCTATCCTACAATCACCATTGCACAACACAAACATTCAAAACTATAATATAAATCCCCTAAAACTGAAACCCTAAAACTGAAACACTAAAACTTGAATCACAGATTCAAAACGATAAATCCAAAATTCAAATCCATGCCAAACCCTAAAGCTCTATTAAAAAAAATACAAAACACACGAGAAACAAAGAATGTACCCCACAATCACCATTGCACAACACACAGTCAAAACTGTAATATAAATCCCCTAAAACTGAAACCCTAAAACTGAAAGACTAAAACTTGAATTTTTAGATTCAAAACAATAAATCCAGAATTCAAATCCATGCCAAATCTTAAAGCTCCATTAAAAAAAAAAAACACAAAACACACGAGAAACAAAGAAACACCAGTCCTACTAGAAACACAAGTGAGAATGGGAAACACAAGTCACACAAAAAACACAACTGGAAACAAAAGTCAAACAAGAAGAGCTCATCATCTCAGACGGTCACCTAAATTCTCAGCAGCAAACAATAGAGGAAGATTCAATTCACAAAGGAAGACGCAACTGCAGGAGCTTACGAGCTGAACGATCAATTAGCTCCACGTCTAAAAGCTTAATTTCTTGAAAATGTGCTCGCTAGTGCGTCCGGCGCCTGTGCTTCCTCATGAAGGGTGATGTGGAATCCAAGCTAGCTACTGCAGATAGGAACAAAGATACATTCAGTTTCAGAAAACAAAGAATTCAGTGGCACAATTGAAGTATTGCACGTTACACACTAAAGTTCTAAGTGTGAGGGCTTACTTAGACTGCAGTTCCTCCAATTTGCACTTTCGGGAAAAGAATCAGCCAAAAACCCAACCGCTGTCAAAAAAAATTTCGCTCTAGCTCTACACTCACCGCAACGCCTCCTTCGATCGCTACTTCCCTGTACTGAGAAGAAGCCTCCGCTGAGAAGAAGAACAAACCCTACAGCCCACCCGCAACGATAGCCTTACTTTCAGCACAAGGCAGCAAAGTCGCAGCAAACGCAGCAAACGCAGCAAACTCTTAGCTCAACGACAAAACAAGGGATCCTCGCAAGAAGCTGCAAAACAAGGAGCAAAACGAGCGCCAAGAAAATAAAATCCTAGCGCCGTCTTCGACCACCCGCCCGGAGTTGATGACCAGCGATGAAAACGCAGCAAAGCATCGAAAAAAGCTGCAAAATGAGGAGCAAAACAAGGAGCAAAACGAGGAGCAAAACGAGGAGAAAAACGAGTGAGCAAAGCGGAAAAAAAGCCTAGCGCCATCTTCGAGCACCTGCAGCTGATATCCGGAGATGACCTGGTCCCGATACCCGGGACCCTAGTGCCCGAGCTAGGAACCGAGAATGTGCTGTCCCAATACTCGGGAACCCAGTCCTCGAACTGAGAACTAGTGATGAGCTGCCTTAGATACCCAGGACCCCAGTGAGAACCGACCTCCCTCATGCAGCAACCTGTACAAAATTGAGACCTAGGCCTAGTATTAATCTCAAATAATCTCAAATACTCACCCAAAATCTCAAATAATGAAAAGGAAAACTAGTGTAAGTTATGTGAGGCAATGACCCAATTGTCCACAATATAAATTAATCATTACAAAAAATATGAGGCCTCAACAAGGCCGTTAAAGTAGTTGTAAATTAAATATCAACCTCAATCATTTTTCTTTGTTCCCATCTCTGTTTCCACCTTTATAATTCCAAGATCTGCTGAGCCTGGGAGATGGAACCCGTTGGATATGATTTGATATGCAATTGATGACTTTGAAACAGACTTGCTGGCAGTTATTTCGCGGGCTTCTATGCTTGGTGGCATCCTACTGGCAATCGTAAAATCCTCATAGAGCCGAAAAAAATTCAATGTCTTCAATTTCAATAAATAAAATGAATGTCGGAATAGAAGTATCAACGTTTTATACTTTTGCCCACCATATGAAATTCATACTCGCCATCCCATATTCAAGCCCGCCATTCTGTATTCATACTTGAAGCATACAAATTGAAACAAAATTTATTGTTGAAGAAAAGCGTAAGAAATTATTGATTCTGTATGGATACAACATGCAGAAGAGTTTTCCATGCATTTCCTAGTTGCGAAAATCCCCGGTGAGCCTCACTTTTTCCGTATTCCCTAACATATTCACATTGTGAAAAATCAGACTCACTGGGAATTTTAACATCGAGAACTGAATTTGAGCCCCTTGTGATGACTTCTACTCTAAAATCAAGCACTTTCAATTCACAAGGGCACTTATTCTTCCAACTTGATCTTTTATGATACCTATAATTAAACTTCTTCATGTACAAATATTAAGCTCCAAAATAGCAAACATATCCCTTAATAATGGAATATTACATAAGTCATTTATCTTTTATGATTGAATCTCTTTCAATAATTAAAGGAAATTATGTTGTTTCGAGAATTTGGGGATAATTGGCATTTCAAAATGCAAAAAAATTCATTTATATAAAACAAAAATAACGGACCCCCTATTAACAAAACCTATATTTAGCAAGGCTTGAACGTAAAAATCAACATGCTTCTACGGTCTCTTATGAATTAAATACAGTAGCCATTTTGTTATTAACAAAAGATTTTGATATTGTGTGGGGAAAAAATGGCTAAATGCAAAATTAATTTTCCCATGAATCTCAACCCTGCCTAAGCTTTGCAACTTACACTAATTTTATTGGCAACAATTGAAAGTAAAAATCAAAGCGCTTCTACGGATTGTAATGACTTAAATACAACAGCCTCTTTTTTAGTACAAGTCTTTAATCTTGTGTTGGAGAAAATGGCTAAACGCAAAATGAATTTTCCCATGAATCTCAACCTTGCCTAAGCTTTGCAACTTACACTAGTTTTATTGGCAGGGATTGAACGTAAAAATCAACACGCTCCTACAAATGGTTATGAATTAAACACAGAGGCCTTTTCTTAAGTAGAACTTTTTAATCTTCTGTTCAGAAAAAATGGATAAACGCAAAATGAATTAAACCCTAAATCTCAACCCTTCCAAAGCTTTGCAACTTACACTAGTTTTATTGGCAAGGATTGAACGTAAAAATCAACGCGCTTCTACAAATTGTTATGATTTGAACACGGCAGCCATTTTTTTAGTAGAAGTTTTTAATCTTATGTTGGGATAAAATGGCTAAACGCAAAATGAATTTTCCCGTGAATCTCAACCCTCCCTAAGCTTTGCAAATTACACTAATTTTATTGGCAAGGATTGAACATAAAAATCAACGCGCTTCTACGGATGGTTATGAATTAAACAAAGCGGCCTTTTTTTCAACAAAAGTTTTTAATCTTGTGTTGGGAAAAAATGGCTAAACGCAAAATGAATTTTCCCATGAATCTCAACCCTCCCTAAGCTTTGCAACTTACACTAATTTTATTGGCCAGGATTAAATGTGAAAATCAACGCGCTTCTCCACTTCGTTATAAATTAAAAATATAGCAGCCTATTTCTTATTAAAAAAAGTTTTTAATCTTACGTCAACAAAAAATGGCTAAACGCAAAATGAATTTTCCCATGAATCTGAACCCTGCCTAAGATTTGCAACTAACACTAATTTTATTGGTGAGGATTGAACGTGAAAATCAATGCGCTTCTACGGTTTGTTATGAATTAAATACAGCAGCTTTTTTCTTATTAATAAAAGTTTTTAATGTTGTGTCAACAAAGAATGGCTAAACGCAAAATGAATTTTCCCATGAGTCTCAACGTTCCCTAAGCTTTGATCCTTACATTAATTTTGTTGGCGAGGATTGAACGTAAAAATGATTGCGCTTCTACGGTTTCATATGAATTAAATACAGCAGCCTTTTTCTTATTAATAAAAGTTTTTCAAATTGCGTCAATAAAAAATGGCTAAACGCAAAATGAATTTTCCCATGAGTCTCAACGTTCCTTAAGCTTTGAACCTTACACTAATTTTGTTGGCGAGGATTGAACGTAAAAATGAACACGCTTCTACGGTTTGTTATGAATTAAATACAGCAGCTTTTTTCTTATTAATAAAAGTATTTCACGTTGTGTCAAGAAAAAATGGCTAAACGCAATATGAATATTTCCATGAATCTCAACCCTCTCTAAGCTTTGCAATGTACACTAATTTTATTGGTGAGGATTGAACGTAAAAATGAACGCGCTTCTACGGTTTGTTATGAATTAAATACAGCAACTTTTTTCTTATTAATAAAAGTATTTCACATTGTGTCAAGAAAAAATGGCTAAACGCAATATGAATATTTCCATGAATCTCAACCCTCTCTAAGCTTTGCAATTTACACTAATTTTATTGGTGAGTATTAAACGTAAAAATGAATGCGCTTCTACGGTTTGTTATGAATTAAGTACAACAGCTTTTTTCTAATTAATAAAAGTTTTTCATGTTGTGGTAAGAAAAAATGGCTAAACACAAAATGAATTTTCCCATGGATCTCAACCCTCCCCAATGACGCTAGTTTGTGAGCCTAAAAGCATGAGCTCCCGAGCTGTGAGCACAGTTTTTGTGAGCCTAGACATTTAGTGTGCAAATGTTGCAAGTTCTCCAAGATATGGTTAAAAAATCCGGACATATTTATATATTTTTCATTGTATTGGAAAGATGGACCTAAAACCGTGGGCCTATTACCGTGGGCCTTTTCCTGTGCAAATGTTGAAGTGGTCCTATTATAGTGGATTAATGAATGGGTTTAGGGTATGATTGAAAATCTTTTTTTGAATGTGGTGAGTTTTTGGACAAAATTATTAGTATGGTTAGTATCTCATAGGATTTTAAATTCAAAATATTAAAATTGGTGACAACATCAAAAAGTTTAAACAACTTATTTTTGCATTGATGAAGCTGAATTCATAAGATTCAAATGCCTTGGTAATATTTTTCATGCTGTGCCGTTCACGGCAMGACTTCCCAAGAATMAYGGATATTCCATTTTSGCGATRRAAGCATTTATCTTTGAGTGTACAATAGTTTTAAAAGCCCCCTAGCTACTGGTTGATTATAGCTAGGAAAAATAATAGGCTYGTATTTCCTGATYTCTTTAAAGGGGATAATATTTCACTTTGGTYACAGGAAATRSGTAGCCTCAAATWATATGTCGCYACTCAGAATCCATATAAGAGGGTGGAACYACATTGCAAACTACAAAATATGCATACAGAAGTTATGAAATAACTCACAGTACAAATGAACTGAGGTTAGTACGTGTTTCATCAYTATAAATTAAARGAGTCCTTSGGCTAGTTTCCATGTTTTCTACAAAAATYMTGGTGCATATAATYCAAATGTTAGGGTTTAGGGTACATTCATTTGTGCAACGAAAGCATTTTTCAAACTCTGGGTTGACGTTGTTGGAAATAAGAAACAATATCTTGAAACATGGTTACACATGTAGGACTCTGAGGAWATATAAAATGAAGGGTCAAACCAATTCATATAATGAATTAGTTGCCTAATCAATACAGAAGAGGGTGACGTATAGTAGTCCATACTCTATTTGATACCTCTAAAACAATACTAGATATGAACTTTTATCATTTCTGCCTTCTCAAAAAGGTTCATGACCTCATCCATGCTAAGACTAGGGGCATGAATGAACTTGTCCTTATTGGGGTCCACCTTGCACAAATAACGAAAAATGTAGTAGAGGTGTTTGCAGTTGACATATTTTCCTTGCTTTTCAATGGACGCAGAGATCATACCAGTGAAGTACAAGCAAGTGCAAGCTGGAAAATTCAAGAGAGTCACCCGATAGATCATGTGGTGAGGTTCTACGCCAAATTGCAGTTAATGACAGATCCAAGGCCTGGGTAGGGAAGGATATTCACTCCGAAAATAGTCTCTGTTACATTCCGGGCACTCTCCCATTGGTTCTTGTGACCGTCAGTAGGTGCCTTTTCATTCCTACAAATGCTTTTTCCATTGCGAATGCATGGAGGCTTGTCAGCATGAGGTKGTCTTGCATAAGTCCATTCTACAACCTCAAATAGTTTCGAGGATGTAAATAGGCGTCGAGGTGACAAGKAAGGTCACTCTTGAAGGTAGAACCTTGCCTCTTCGAAGAGTATAATTTCGTCAGTCGTTAGGGTAGTACCGATCATCACTGGCCAAATCACGGGAACTTCGGGCCGACTAAGAATGTGAGACCTCCTTGGACCCATCATGCAACGCTTAATATCATCTGGACAAAACCAAAATTCATCTGTTTCCACTCTTATCCCTTTGAATTCTCGCTTCTGACTCTTATACATAGGAGCAGCAGTGGCTTTGGAGCCTCTAACTATGTTCATCTTGCACTTCACCTCCGACTGCGATTGAATGGCATGGCACTTCCTCTTGGACTTCACAGAAATGCGAGCTATATGCCACTCTGAGGGGTTACAATCTGTCTCCAAAACATACTTCACATGATGCCTTGGTGCAGTGACATCTACAAAATTTGCATGAGGACCTTCAGTAGATCTCATTTGCACTCGAGGATGGGAAAAATTCACCTTGTCAGGGCGATGAGAATCACCTTCACCTCCAATAGGTACGTCCAACTTTCGTTTTGTGGACCCAAAGACTTCTTCCTCTTCTAAATGGAGGATACACGTATAGAGATCTTCAGCACCAGGCATACTGCACATTGCTTCTGTAATTTTTCTGCCATCCATTGATGCCAATGCTCTCTTCAGCTTCAAGTCTTGTCGCGATGGTCCAAATCCAGATGGGCCACCATTGAGATACACACGGTAGTTTGTCATTTGCATGAAGGCGTGAATCCAGTCGTCACATGTTGCAACGTATAAGTCCGCCCCACGGTTGCCGGATGCTTGAAGCCACTTGTTGTGAATGGTTTCAGATAGGTTGCAAGTTGGAATGTCATCCAACTCCTCCTCTGACAAGCTCTGCAAGGTTGGAAGGCATATTTTCAGAAATAAGCCTTACATAAAACACTGAAATTCACAATTTACTTAAATAAGGGCTATAAAGAATAGGAATTTTGAACTTACAATCTCCATGAAGCCACCCCATTGACGGTATCTGAAGTGCCAAAATGCTAACCACAGCTCAAGCTCCCTTAAAGCTTCCTCCGTTGCTGCCCCGGAAGAGTACCACCATGCCTTGATTTGTATGTATCTGCTCTCTGCCTCGTCTAAGTTCTTTGCAGCTTTATAGTCTCTRCAAAGCCTAACATGTTGGTTTTGCAACTCTTGTCTAATAAGTCGCTCTGTGTGTTGCTTCATTGAAGCTGCCCAATGAAATAGGCAGGTGCGCTCCCGGTCAATCATTTTTGACGAAGGATCGCCTGAGCCGTAAACAATTCGAACAGCATTCCAGTTGGCTTGGGCACTATCCGCCATGAAGCCTTTGAAGTTTGGATTTGGGAAGCCGTTTTTCTCCATTACTTTGTTGAGACATCTCCACATAATGACTTGCCTTTCAGTATCTTCGCATTGCATATCGCAAACTGCAATAGTCATTACTTTACAGTAACCGGAGTCGTATACATGGCAGGCAATAGTGGTCCAACCCTTCACTCGCTTCACATGGTCACACATAATCCAACAATTTTCGAGATCTCCCCCCGGTTGCATCCACTTCATAAGATCTACTCCGCTTCTAGGTCCATCGACCAGCATCTTGAACAAATGCACTTTCTCTTGGCCTTGGCCTGGAAACACGCTGTCGTGAATGTACTCCATCTTGGATTGCTTCTTCATAGCAAGAATGCGGTCAATCTCTCCGACTCCTACACTAGTGCTACGGAAGGAGGCAATGATGTTTCTAACATTTGGAGAACTAAGAACTTGGAACTTGTCCATGACCGCATCAAGGGCCTTTCCTCGCAGCATTTCTTTTGGCCCTTCACATTCATGGACTAGGAATGTGTCCAAGAACTCCTTGCTAGCAGCTAGAGCAATGGCAGAAGCTTTTGCTGCAGGGGTCTTTGCCACTTCTTGCGCGATAATTCCGGATATGGTATCCACGGATTCCCTACACAAACCATCTGCAACTGGGTGACAATGACTGCCTAGATGAATGCAAGCCCTAGTCATGGTAGTTGACCCTATGACATAGTAAATTCTGCCATCGCAGAAATTGATGCAAGTAGGGGGCTTTTTACAGATCTTGCAAGCTAGCGTTGAGTCCTTCAGAGGAATTTTGCCTACTGAAAATGGAGTGCTAGTATTACCCGACCACTCTGTTTTGTTTCTCTTGGAGCACCGCTTCAAGTAATCACACGCATCGTTTGTGCATGCCAAGTGACCAGCACATGATGACTTCTTAAACCGCAATCCCAGATCATTATGAATGTTGGAAGTCATGGTTCGACACCATGCATGACCGTCGTAGCATTTATCCATGCCACTCATGTTTCTAGAAGAACTAGTAGACGCCAATGATCGGCATGGTGATAGCTCAAAAACAATGTCACCATCGAAACTAGTGGGAAGAAACTGGACCTTCTCGCATTTCATTGAATGAAACTCAAGATTTGCAAGCTCGTTCCTCGATCCGCGAATAGTCGCTAACTTCTGAAGGCCTTGCAACACACTCGGGAATTCACAAGCACTAGGATAAAGAGGAGGGCGTGATAGAATTGAACTACCAGCACTACTATCTCAAACACCGGCAAATTGCGTTGTGACAGTCCTCACAGAAGCATCTCCAGTGCATGATTGTGAGGAACAACAATTAAAAGGCATTGTCACACCCTTTGAATCACTTGACAACTCCACTATCGGGCTGAGTAATTCTTGTTTACTGGACTGGACACCAAAAACACCTTGACGATCAACGGACTGAGAAGGACTTTTTGATTCGACTTTTACAACCCTAAATACTGGAACCAGTGCGGTGGATGTATCAGATTTGGGGGGCAAGTTCTCTATGGAAGCATGGAAAACAGGAGAAGGCAACCCAAATGCTCTGTAACAACCTCCGGGTAAATTCCAAAAACTCCCGTGCTCATTACTATTCCTAGACATAAGAATAGAATGAAGGAGACCTCCTGACTCATTGTGAATCTCCTCTTCAACATAGATTGAAGACTCAATGAAACCATAACGCACGTGAAGCATGTGACTTCGGACTTCAGCTATACCAACATCACTAAAATGGAGGAGCAAAGGCACCTCGTGGCCGTCAGCTCTAATTGAAGCCATTTACGATACTGGGTGAATGAGGCAGAAGACATACAGAAAGCGAACAACTTAGTTGCAGTGGTGGTCTTTGAAGAAACAACAATTCCTATACTTAAGATATGTAGTTCCCACTTCAATAGTATACCTCATCCAATAAATATATAGGGACTTCTCAGTAACTCACCTACGATTATTAAGGTTACATGTGTCATCAATGATATCATGAACTGCAAATCTGATATTTGAGGCGTGGATGTGGTAATCTAGTAGTTACAAAATGAGGAACCTTTCCAAAGATTTGATATGATACCTAATTTACTRCCAATTTCAAATTTTATGTAAGGACAAAACACCAGTGACTGTCAATCAGAAACATTTCTAAATGCATAACAAATGTACATTAATTGCAAGTGCCTACGCCCAGCCTAGAAAGGCTGTTGAGGACATTTAAAGTACTGTGGATGCCGCAACACTTTTACCAGAAGCACATAAATGCATTTATTCACACATCTTTGATATCTTTACCTCCAACGATTGATATCTTTACCTCAAACGAATAGAAAATCGGATTCACATTGAAAAGCCTCAAGGATCAACGGAAGTGATCAAATAATTATGGCAATTATGATTATATCCTACTAGTGTGACATAGGTAAAAAGATATACACGTTAAATAAAATAATATTCATCTTAAAGTAATAAATACAGAATGTTTGCGGAGATGAAAGTATAAAGTTTACTAAAAAAAGTTTTCTTCTGATATATGCCATCCTTTCAATTTGTTTTTCTAATCTAGTAGGATAGAATTAAACTTTGCTGCAATAACTGTAGAAGGAAACATAGATGCCACATAGATCAATAACATCAGGATTTCCCCTAAGTAGTACTAAGACCAAGAAGAGGAGAAAGAGTGCTCTGATTTCTAGTTCATCAAGAGAGTTGAAGAGGTCTAAGATGAATCGAAAGAAACTCTTAGAAAGGGTTTCATCAATTTCTAATGACGGAATGGAAGTCCCTCTTGATTGTGAGGACACTTCCGGACCAAGCATTTCAAAGGTCAAGACACACTTTGAAGTCAGTCATTGTGAAACTCACAAGCCCCAGGAGGATGTATCAGTGAGTCAAACCGGTATTTCGGTGAGTCACTCATGTGCTGAGTTATCCACTTTGTTTCCATTAGTTCTTTTGCATTTTTGCAATCCACTACGTTATTTCTCTTCATCATTTGGATAGGACAAGGGTAAACAAGCGTCATGACGTCGTATCCGGGCGAATTAAAATTTGGTAGTTCGAGGTTCCCTTCATGACTGTCAAATGAAGGCCTCCCAATACAAAGGGAGCAAATAAAATCTCGGAGAAAGGAGTCATCAACGTGCGGAGAGAAAACAATTCCGATCGACAAGCAGACAGTAGCAACGAGGCAACATCCGAGGCCCATTTCCCTAGAGGTAGTACAATTCCGGCATTTTTGATTGTTGTTCACACCTGCGCTTCAAAGATCTATTTAGATCATCTCCATACATTCATACCCTCCTAAAGAGTCAGTGTTTCTCCTCCCCAGTTTTTTTTTGTTATGAGCCGCGCTTGCATCGACAGGGGCCACGCAAAGGAGGCCGACAGGTGAGGTTTCTTCCAAATTTTATTTTGTTCCAACTTTAGGGTGGCAAGATCTCCGTCTCGCTGACGAGAGGTACTTTGCAGGTCGCTCATGTCGGGACTATTCTGAGACGCGCTTGCATCGACAGGGGCCACGCGAGGAAGGCCGGCAAGTGAGGTTTCTTCCAAATTTTTTTTTGTTCCGACTTTAGGGTGGCAAGATCTCCGTCTCACTGACAAGAGGTACTTTGCGGGTCGCTCATGTCGGGACAGATCCAAACTGCGCTTGCATTGATAGGGGCCACGTGAGGAAGGCCGGCAGGTAAGGTCTTCTTCCAATTTTTTTTGTTCCGACTTTAGGTCGCTCAAGTTGGGACAGACTAGATAAGTCAAGTAAGGTCTCCTCGTGGTTTTTTTTTGTCAAAGCTTAGGGTCGTGAGATCTCCGTGTCGCTGACAAGATAGAGTTTGCAAGTCCGTCGGGTCGGGACAGACTATCAGCGGGCTTATAGAGACCTTCCATGTGAATGCGGCGTTGCA
This sequence comes from Pleurozium schreberi, assembly GCA_006891605.1. Classification (NCBI taxonomy): domain Eukaryota; kingdom Viridiplantae; phylum Streptophyta; class Bryopsida; order Hypnales; family Hylocomiaceae; genus Pleurozium; species Pleurozium schreberi. The sequence goes on from VACF01000580.1 coordinate 116,189, forward strand.
GAAAGCAAGACGGGTTCCCAAGATTCAACCACATCATGATTTCTGGACTTATTTTGGTTATATGGTTATATATTTTGGTTTTAGCGATAACTTTGTGTGCGCCCATATTTTGTTCTTACCCGATAATTTTCTTGGCGACTCATTTGCAGGTTCCAATGCCTAAGGATGATGGTTTAGTACAAACGGATAGCCCGTTGGTCAATCCTCTTGCATCGATGGTGACGGTTAATGAGATTGAAAGCAATGAGCAACTACCATTGTCTATGGTTTCTGAGGTCGTAGAAGGCATTGGTGAAGGCAGCGGACCTTTTGGGGAGGACGAGCACGAGGGAGAAGATGACATTCGGAAGAAGCAGAAACTAGACTTTGTGTCAACAATTTTTGGTCTGTGACGTCATCTTGTAAATCTATCTCGAATGAAAATCCCACTTTGCCGTCTTGTTTCCATGCCTATGGTAAGGCCTACACTAGAGTGTGATGTAATCAAACTTGAGCAGGACTTTGCCCGGGGATACGAGGAAGGAGCTAGAGTATTCTATGTCTCCATTTCAGATGAAGAAGGGAAGTCTGGAATGTTTAATGAGGCCGAGAAGGAGAACTGGGGGCCCCTTTGGAACTCAGCGAACGATGCTTTTAACATTTATTTGAGCAACATCCCGGAGCTTGCATTCCTAGTGGACGCTAAGTTTTATGTTTGTGATGGAAATCACCAGTGTATTGCATGGATGCGACACATCAGGCAGCTCTACTCGAATGAAAAGGATTGGCATATCTCCGTGGATTCTATAATCCTAGACACGAAAGGGCGAGTGGGTGCAGCAATGCAGGTTATGCACGACATTAACAAGTACGTTTATTTCTTTGTTTTCTTGCAATTTAAAGCTCACATCATTGAAGTCCATCACTTACTGACCTTGAAATTGTCTTTCTGATTAGGCACACTAAACATTAACACGTAAAAACCAACCTAGTCCATACTCTCTACTGTGTTAGAAAGTATGGAACCATGTCTGTTGAGAAGTTCAACGAACTTCTCAGTACTGAGGATATTAAAGCGTGTCAACAAACTCGGAAGACGTGGTACTCTATGCCACTTGATGTATTTACATCTTTCATTTTTCAGTTATGATGTTTTCCACTTTGAACTTGTCTTTTGTCTGTTTTTCGTCTCTCATGTGAGTTGGCAAGTTCTCTGAATACCATTATACTTTGTTCATTTACATTTCTCAATTGAATATCTATTTGCAGCAAGAGATAGCGACTACAGCAGACTTAGGGGTCCGCAAGTACCACGAAGAGACCCCCGTGGAAGAAGTTACAGCAAAAGGGATTGCAATTGCAATGTGCCTTGCTACCAAGGAGTCAACAGACAGGCTTTACAAAAAGCTGTCTAAGATTGTCTCTGTGGCTCATCCAGACTTGGGAGATGATTGGCTTCATGAGGTACTTGTATAGTTTGTTTGAATGCACAGTTTTGTTTAAGCCATGTTGTTCTTGAAGATACTGAAGTGATAATGCTGGGTTCCAAATTGAACGTCATTGGAGTCTGTATTTGGATCTTGAGTTGAGCCTAGACAAGCTACAGCTTATTGCAACCGCGAATGCCAGTCCCAGCCATAAGGTGAAGTGGTTGAGATGGCTTAATGCCTCCAATCCCACATGAGAGGCTCGCCGTCTTCTGCCAAGACCAACCAACAACGATAAACTCAATGTTTTCCTTTGTAGGGCCTGCTGGTTTGCTGGGGTAAGTCATTGCCTTCACTTCCAATGTTTTTTCAAATAAATCATATAGCTTTTTCATCTACTCTTATGTGTTTGGTGTTTTGTGTCGATGACAGATTGAAGACTCTACTGTTGAAATGTATGATGGTATAATTCGGGCCGGCAACATTCAAGTGAATATGGATGTGGCCCAACAGCCTAAATCACTTCCTAACTACATTGAAGGGTGGAGAATGAAGTTGTGGGACCACGCATTCATGGGGGGTTTTAAAGGCACAGATGCGTTTAAAAAGTTGGATTCATTTCAAGACTTCAAAGGGTCCATGCTTGTGGTGAAAAGGGTACTATACAGGTATTATTCGTATGGCCGTTTTTAATTTTGATTTAGGCGTTGTTCATTCCAAGAGAAATTGATATTTGTAGTGTTTGAGACTGTTTTTATTTCCAGGTATTTCAAATTGGAGCTCTTTGGGAAGAAAGCCATCTCAAAAGATGATCTACCACTTTTCTTGGTTCCCTAGCTTAATCGTTTATTGCCCAACTACATGTTCACTCCATCTCAAGAGAAGAATTGGACCAGTGCACATCTCCAAGATGGAGCTTGGTATCTGGAGTGCAGTCAGGGATTCCTTCCTTCCCAGGAATTGCCTTTATTCCAATCCGTCAAAGAGAACGCTACAAGAGAGCAGGTTGTTGATGAATTTGCAGGTTTGGATGCTGAGGCACGAGCGAAGGCGTTGAAGAAGCGAGAGCTTTCAGACAAAAAGAAGGAAGAAAAGTGGGAGGAAGCGAGGAAGAAAACGGAAGACAATGAAGCCAAGAAAAAAGAACGGCAAGCAGAGAAAGCTCAGAGCGACGCAAAAGACAAGTAGAAGGGCAAGAAAAGAAAGGCTGAGAAGGCAGTGCCAAACACAGCAGTGAGTGATGGTGCCATGAAGGACACCTCTTCTAGCTTCTCTCTTACACAAAAGCACCTTTTCCATGGCCCTTCGCCTCACTCTCAGACTTTGCAAGGAGTGCCTTCTACTGATGAGTGTATATTGAACGTCTCAGTGGAAGCCTTACTTGATTCCGATGAGGGTCAAACCCTCAACGCACTTACTCACGTCACAGCGTTTCTAGAGAAGGTGTTCATTTAGCCTTCCTCATCTTCTTTGTTTTATTGCATCTATCGTTGTCCATTTTCACTCCTTTTGTTAGGAAAACTGAATGACGAGCTCTTGAAAATTTGTTTGACCTTTGTACTAATTTCCTACAATATGATTTACTATATGTAGCATGCTGTGGACAAGGACCGGTTTTTTGATGGCAAGTTGACAAAGCAAGCCACAGTAGACTTCATGATTTTGGATGTTCCAGAAGGGTTACCAGTTCCTACTATTTCTAATCCACCAACATCCATTGCACCCTGGAACGAGTTTTTGGAAGAAAGACTGCAAGCGGTATTTGATTTTGCAAAGAACTATGTTCACGTTGGCGAAGCTATTCTTGTGATGTATCCTTTCAGTTATGACATCAAATCCTACCTTCTAGGATTTTGTGAAGATTTTGGGGTCAAATCTTACAAAGACTAGTGGGGTATGAATTGACTTCACTTGGCATCGCCTTCGGATCCAACTGCCACGGTGAATTCCTTACTTTTTTTCGTCAAAATGAGTTCCCACAAAGCTTTCCGTTTATGCAACATTACGTACTAACTCCAAATGTTATGCAGACTATGCGTTTTGCTATGTTGCTTTATGTTAAAGGCGCAACAAGTCGAGGCTGATCCAAGTTCTCCTTCCAAAAGGTACTTGCTCATGATGTTGTAGGTGTGAATGTGGCTCAAGACAACATACTTCAAAACTTCTGCAACAAGGAGGATGTGGCAATGAATGGTGCCTTACCTAGGCGGGGTCCGCGAGAGAAAGCCGCCGCCTTCATGCAAATGCTAGAGGAGGCGACTACCTTACTTGGTGACGTTGTCATGGATTGCACCGCGTCTACAGGTAACCCTTTTTTTCTGTTTTCTGAATGTTGCCTTCACTACATTGTATCAATTTCTTCATGTATTAAGTTTTACTATTCTGGGTTCTTTCAATATTTGCAGGTTCGACCATCCATGCTTGTCGGGCCACTGGACGCCATATTGTGGCTTTGGAGGAGGATACGTCCATTTTTGAGGCCCTCCTCAAACCGCTTATTCGCCCGCTTGTCAATTCTACAGCACAAGCTGCACAGCCAGAGATCTTGTCAGCTCTTACGATTGACCTTGACGACGAGGAAGTGCCTATGCGTTGTATCCCGAAGAAATCTCGATTTAGTAAGTAAGTTTACCCTTAATCGTGTTCATTTTCACTCTTTGGTTACATTTTTTTCTTTGTTCTAATAATTGTTCTTTTTTGGTTTTGTAGACAATCTCAAGAAATGAAGATGGTGACACATCAACCATTTTTTAGAGACCCTGCGTTTTTCCGTAGTCCTCCCAAATCTTTTCAACTACCAGTTTATGCTGAAGCAATAGCTATGCACCTTGAAACTTATGATCCTAAGGCATCTTCTAGAGCCCGTAAGGTAGATCCCCGTGTTATGACATTTATAGATGACTCTACTAAAGAGTCAGATGATGAGTCATCACATAGTGATGCGAGCTCTACATCTAGATCTTCTAGTTGTACCCTTCACAGATCTATTTTATGAGCCACCAATCTTCCATATTCTTATATGGATGTGGTGTCTTTTGAGGGCACGATATATTTTGTCTTCTTTTATATTTAATGGTTGTCGATTTTGCTAAAATCGATAAGCTTAAAATGCCAAAATATTTTATGCGTTTACACCGAAATTCAGTTTGTCTTTAATCCACGGTCATAGGTCCACACTCTGAAAATTCCCCCAAAAAATGAAGGCTCACAGGCCTATAGGCTCATGGGCTCACGCTCTTAGGCTCACAAAATAGCATTTCCGAACCCTCCCTAAGCTTTGCAACTTACACTAATTTTATTGGCGAGGATTGAATGTGAAAATCAACGCGCTCCTCCACTTCGTTATAAATTAAATATAGCATCCTTTTTGTTAATAATAAAAGTTTTTCATGTTGTGTCAACAAAAAATGGCTAAGCGTAAAATGAATTTTTCAATGAATCTCAACCATGCCTAAACTTTGCAACTTACACTAATTTTATTAGCGAGGATTGAACATGAAAGTCAACGAGCTTCTACGGTTTGTTATGAATTAAATACAGTAGCCTTTTTCTTATTAATAAAAGTTTTTGATGTTGAGTCAAGAAAAAATGGCTAAACGCAAAATGAATTTTCCCATGAGCCTCAACGTTCCCTAAGCTTTGAACCTTACACAAATTTTGTTGGCGAGGATTGAACGTAAAAATGAACGTGCTTCTACGGTTTCTTGTGAATTAAATACAGTAGCTTTTTTCTTATTAATAAAAGAATTTCACGTTGTGTCAAGAAAAAATGGCTAAACACAATATGAATATCTCCATGAATCTCAACCCTCTCTAAGCTTTGCAATGTACACTAATTTTATTGGTGAGTATTAAACGTAAAAATGAACGCGCTTCTACGGTTTGATATAAATTAAATACAACAACTTTTTTCTAATTAATAAAAGTTTTTCATGTTGTGGCAAGAAAAAAAGGCCAAATGCAAAATGAATTTTCCCATGAATCTCAACCCTCCCTAAGCTTTGCAACTTACACTAATTTTATTGAGGAGGATTGAACGTGAAAATCAACAAGCTTCTACGGTTTCTTATGAATTAAATACAGCAGCCTTTTTCTTATTAATAAAAGTTTTTCATGTTGTGTCAAGAAAAAATGGCTAAACACAAAATGAATTTTCCCATGAATCTCAACCGTCCTTGAACTTTGCAACTTACACTAATTTTATTTGCGAAGATTGAACGTTAAAATCAACGCGCTTCTCCAGTTTCTTATGAATTAAATAAAGCATCCTTTTTCTTATTAATAAAAGTTTTTAATCTTGTGTCAACAAAGAATGGCTAAACGCAAAATGAATTTTTCCATGAATCTCAACCCTCCCTAAGCTTCGCAATTTACACTAATTTTATTGGGGAGGATTGAACGTAAAAATCAACGCGCTTCTACGGTTTGTAATGAATTAAATACAGCAACCTTTTTCCTATTAATAAAAGGTTTTCATGTTGTGTCAACAAAAAATGGCTAAACGCAAAATGAATTTTCCCATGAATCTCAAACCTCCCTAAGGTTTGCAACTTACACTAATTTTATTCGCGAAGATTGAACGCTAAAATCAACGCGCTTCTCTGGTATCTTATGAATTAAATAAAGCATCCTTCTTCTTATTAATGAAATTTCTTAATCTTGTGTCAACAAAGAATGGCTAAACGCAAAATGAATTTTCCCATGAATCTCAATTCTCCCTAAGCTATGCAACTTACACTAAATTTGTTGGCGTGGATTGAACGTAAAAATCAACGCGCGTGTACGATTTGTTATGATTTAAATCCAGCAGCCTTTTTCACATTAATAAAAGTTTTAAATCTTGTATCAATAAAGAATGGCTAAACGCAAAATAAATTTTTCCATGAATCTCAACCCTCCCTAATCTTCGCAATTTACACTAATTTTGTTGGGGAGGATTGAAGGTAAAAATCAACACGCTTCTACGATTTGTAATGAATTAAATATAGCAACGTTTTTCCTGTTAATAAAAGCTTTTCATGTTGTGCCAAGAGAAAATGGCTAAACGCAACATCAATTTTTCCATGAATCTCAACCCTGCCTAAGCTTTGCAATGTCCACTAATTTTATTGGCGAGGATTGAACGTGAAAATCAACGCGCTTCTACGGTTTGTTATGAACTAATTACAGCAGCCTTTCTCTTATTAATAAAAGTTTTTCATGTTTTGTCAAAAAAAATGGCTAAACGCAAAATGAATTTTCCCATGAACTTGAACGCTCCCTAAGCTTTGCAACTTACACTAATTTTATTCGCAAGGATGGAACGTGAAAACCAACGCGCTTCTACGGTTTGTTATGAATTAAATATAGCAGCCTTTTTCTTATTAATAAAAGTTTATCATGTTGTGTCAAGAGAAAATGGCTAAACACAAAATGAATTTTCCCATGAATCTCAACCTCCTCTAAGCTTTGCAACTTACACTAATTTTATTGATGAGGATTGAACGTAAAAACCAACGCGGTTCTACGGTTTGTTATGAATTAAATACAACAGCCTTTTTCTTATTAATAAAAGTTTTCAGGTTGCGTCAAGAAAAAATGGCTAAACGCACAATGAATTTTCCCATGAATTTGAATCCTGCCTAAGCTTTGCAACTTACACTAATTTTATTGGCAAGGATTGAACGTGAAAATCAATGCCATTCGATGGTTTGTTATGAATTAAATACAACAGCCTTTTTCTTAGTAATAAATGTATTTGATGTTGAGTCATGAAAAAATGGCTAAACACAAAATAAATTTTCCCATGAATCTCAACCCTCCCTAAGCTTTCAACATACACTAAATTTATTGGCAAGGATTCAAAGTAAAAATCAACGTGCTTCTACGGTTTCTTGTGAATTAAATGCAGCACCATTTTTTTATTAATAGAAGTTTTCATGTTTTGTCAAGAAAAAATGGCTAAACGATGAATGATCTTTTCCATGAATCTCAACCCTCTCTAAGCTTTGCAACTTGCACTAATTTTGTTGGCGAGGATGGAACGTGCAAATCAACGCGCTTCTGCAATTTGTTATGAATTAAATACAACAGCCTTTTTCTTATTAATAAAAGTTTTTCATGTTGTGTCAAGAAAAAAGGCTGAACACAAAATGAATTTTCCCATGAATTTGAACCTTGCCTAAGCTTTGCAACATACACTAATTTTATTGGCGAGGATTGAACATGAAAATCAACGCGCTTCTACGGTTTGTTATGAATTAAATACAGCAACCTTTTTTCTTATTACTAAAAGTTTTTCATCTTTTGTAAAGAAAAAATGGTTGAACACAAAATGAATTTTCCCATGAATTTGAACCCTCCTTAAGCTTTGCAACTCACACTAATTTTATTGGCGAGGATTGAACGTAAAAATCAACGCACTTCTACGGTTTGATACGAATTAAATACAGCAACCTTTTTTCGTATTACTAAAAGTTTGTCATCTTTTGTAAAGAAAAAATCGCCGAACACAAAATGAATTTTCCCATGAATCTTAACCTTGCCTAAGCTTTGCAACTTACACTAATTTTATTGGCAAGGATTGAACGTAAAAATCAACAAGCTTCAACGGTTTGTAATGAATAAAATACAGCACCGTTTTTCTTATTTATAAAAGTTTTTCATGTTTTGTCAAGAAAAAATGGCTAAACGCAAAAATGAATTTACCTATCAATCTCAACCCTCCCTAAGCTTTGCAACTTACAGTATTTTTGTTAGCGAGGATTGAACGTAAAATCAACGCGCTTCTACGGTTTCTTCTGAATTAAATACAGCAACCTTTTTCTTAATAATAAAAGTTTTTGATGTTGAGTCATGAAAAAATGGATAAACGCAAAATGAATTTTTCCATGAATCTCAACCCTCTCTAAGCTTTCTAAGTTACACTGATATTAATGGTAAGGATTGAACGTAAAAATGAACGCGCTTCTACGGTTTCTTATGAATTAAATAGAGCAGCCTTTTTCTTATTAGTAAAAGATTTACAGGTTGCGTCAAGAAAAAATGGCTAAACGCAAAATGAATTTTCCTATGAATCTCAACCCTGCCTAAGCTTTGCAACTTACACTAAATTTATTGGCGAGGATTGAGCGTAAAAATGAACGCGCTTCTACGGTTTTTTATGAATTAAATACAGCAGCCTTTTTCTTATTAATAAAAGTTTTCCATGTTTTGTCAGGAAAATATGGATAAACGCAAAATGAATTTTCCCATGAATCTCAACCCTCCCTAAGCATTACAACTTACACTAATTTTATTGGCAAGGATTGAACGTAAAATTCAACGCGCTTCTACGGTTTCTTAAGAATTAAATAGAGCAGCCTTTTCTTATTAATAAGAGATTTACAGGTTGCGTCAAGAAAAAATGGCTAAACACAAAATGAATTTTCCCATGAATCTCAACCCTCCCTAAGCTTTGCAACTTACACTAATTTTATTAGCGAGGATTGAACGTAAAAATCAACGCGCTTCTATGATTTCTTCTGAATTAAATACAACATCCTTTTTCTTAATAATAAAAGTTTTTGATGTTGAGTCATGAAAAAATGGCTAAACGCAAAATGAATTTTCCCATGAATCTCAACCCTCCCTAAGCTTTTCAACTTACACTAATTTTATTGGCGAGGATTGAACGTAAAAACCAACAAGTTTCTATGGTTTCTTATGAATTAAATACAACAACCTTTTACTTATTAATAAAAAATTTTCATGTTTTTTCAAGAAAAGATGGCCAAACGCAAAAATGAATTTACCCATCAATCTCAACCCTCCCTAAGCTTTGCAACTTACACTATTTTTGTTGGCGAGGATTGAACGTAAAAATTACCGCACTTCTACAGTTTCTTATGAATTAAATGTAGCAGCCTATTTCTAAATAATAAAAGTTTTTGATGTTGAAACATGAAAAAATGCATAAACGGAAATTGAATTTTTCCATGAATCTCAACCCTCTCTAGCTTTCCAAATTACACTAATTTTATTGGCCAGGGCTGAACATAAAAGTCAACGCGCTTCTACGGTTTCTTATGAATTAAATAGAGTAGCCTTTTCTTATTAATAAAAGATTTACAGGTTGCGTCAAGAAAAAATGGCTATACGCAAAATGAATTTTCCCATGAATCTCAACCCTCCCTAAGCTTTGCAAATTACACTAATTTTATTGGCGAGGATTAAACGTAAAAATCAACGCGCTTCTATGGTTCCTTTTGGATTAAATACAGCAAACTTTTTCTTATTAATAAAAGTTTTTCAGGTTTCGTCAAGAAAAAATGGCTAATCGCAAAATGAATTTTCCAATGAACCTCAACCATGCCTAAGCTTTGCAACTTACACTAATTTTATTGGCGAGGATTGAACATGAAAAACAACACGCTTCTACGGTTTGTTATGAATTAAATATAGCAGCTTTTCTTATTAATGAAAGTTTTTCATGTCTGCATCAAGAAAAAATGGCTAAACACAAAATGAATTTTCCGATGAATCTGAACCCTCGTTAAGGTTTGCAACTGACACTACTTTTATTGGCGAGGATTGAACGTAAAAATGAACGCGCTTCTACGGTTTGTTATGAATTAAATACAGCACCCTTTTTCTTATTACTAAAAGTCTTTCATGTTTTGTCAAGGAAAAATGGCTAAACGCAAAAATGAATTTTCCCATGAATCTCAACCCTCTCTAAGCTTTGCAACTTACACTAATTTTATTGGCGAGGATTGAACGTGAAAATCAACGCGCTTATACGGTTTCTTCTGAATTAAATACAGCAGCCTTTTTCTTAATAATAAAAGTTTTTGATGTTGAGTCATGAAAAAATGCATAAACGCAAAATGAATTTTTCCATGAATCTCAACCCTCTCTAAGCTTTCCAAGTTACACTGATTTTATTGGCAAGGATTGAATGTAAAAATCAACGTGCTTTTCTACGGTCACTAGTAGAAAACGCAGAAATTTTAACAAAATTCTGTTGATTTGGTCGCGTTGTACCGGTCACTTTTCTGTTGATTTCAACAAAAATCTGTTAAAACTAACAGATTTTTGTTGAAATCAACAGAAAAGTGACCGGTACAACGCGACCAAATCAACAAAATTCTGTTAAAATTTCTGCGTTTTCTACTAGTGGGTTTATTATAAATTAAATATAGTAGCCTTTTTCTAATTAATAGAAGTTTTTCAAATTGCGTCAAGAAAAAATGGATTAACGTGATAAGAATTTTCCCATGAATCTCAATCCTCCCTAAGTTTTGCAACTTACTTTAATTTTATTGGCGAGGATTGAACGTAAAAATCAACGCGCTTCCACGGATTGATATGAAGTAAATACAGCACCCTTTTTCTTATTAATTAAAAGTTTTTCATGTTTTGTCAAGAAAATATGGCTAAACGCAAAATGAATTTTCCTATGAATCTCAAACGTCCCTAAGCTTTGCAACTTACACTAATTTTATTGGCAAGGATTGAACGTAAAAATCAACGCGCTTCAACGGTTTGTTATGAATTAAGTACAGCAACCTTTTTCTTATTAATAAGAAATTTTCATGTCTTGTCAAGAAAAAATGGCTAAATGCAAATATAATTTTTCCCATGAATCTCAACCCTGCCTAAGCATTGCAACTAATACTAATTTTATTGGCGAGGATTGAACAAGAAAATCAAGGCGCTTCTATGATTGTTATGAATTAAGTAGAGTAGCCGTTTTCTTATTAATAAAATTTTTTCATGTTGCGTGAAGAAAAAATGGCTAAACGCAAAATGAATTTTCCCATGAATCTAAACCCTCCCTAAGCTTTGGTACTTACACTAATTTTATTGGCAAGGATAAAATGTGAAAATCAACGCGCTACTGCGGTTTGTTATGAATTAAATACAGCAGCCTTTTTCTTAATAATAAAAGTTTTTTGTTTTGAGTCATGAAAAAATGGATAAACGCAAAATGAATTTTTCCATGAATCTCAACCTCCTCTAAGCTTTCTAACTTACACTAATATTAATGGCAAGGATTGAACGTAAAAATCAACGCGCTTCTACGGTTTGTTATGAAGTAAATATAGCAGCCTTTTTCTTATTAATAAAAGTTTTTCAGGATGTGTCAAGAAAAAATGGCTAAACGCAAAAATGAATTTTCCCATGAATCTCAACCCTCCCTAAGATTTGCAACTTACACTAATTTTATTGGCGAGGATTGAACGTAAAAACCAACAAGTTTCTATGGTTTCTTATGAATTAAATACAACAACCTTTTCTTATTAATAAAAGATTTACAGTTTGCGTCAAGAAAAAATGGCTATACGCAAAATGAATTTTCCCATGAATCTCAACCCTCCTTAAGCTTTAAAAATTACTCTAATTTTATTGGCGAGGATTAAACGTAAAAATCAACGCGCTTCTATGGTTCCTTTTGAATTAATTATAGCAACCTTTTTCTTATTAATAAAAGTTTTTCATGTTTTGTCAAGGAAAAATGGCTAAACGCAAAATGAATTTTCTGATGAACCTCAACCTTGCCTAAGCTTTGCAACTTACAGTAATTTTATTGGCGAGGATTGAACTTGAAAAACAACGCGCTTCTACGGTTTGTTATGAATTAAATATAGCAGCTTTTCTTATTACTGAAAGTTTTTCATGTTTGCGTCAAGAAAAAATGGCTAAACGCAAAATGAATTTTCCCATGAATCTGAACCCTCCTTAAGATTTGCAACTGACACTAATTTTATTGGCGAGGATTGAACATAAAAACCAACACATTTCTATGATTTCTTATGAATTAAATATAGCAACCTTTTCTTATTAATAAAAGATTTACAGTTTGCGTCAAGAAAAAATGGCAATACGCAAAATGAATTTATCCATCAATCTCAACTATCTCTAAGCTTTGCAAATTACTCTAATTTTATTGGCGAGGATTAAACGTAAAAATCAATGCGCTTCTAAAGTTCCTTTTGAATTAAATACATCAACCTTTTTCTTATTAATAAAAGTTTTTCATGTTTTGTCAAGGAAAAATGGCTAAACGCAAAATGAATTTTCCGTTGAACCTTAACCTTGCCTAAGCTTTGCAACTTACACTAATTTTATTGGCGAGAATTGACAGTGAAAAACAACGCGCTTCTACGGTTTGTTATGAATTAAATACAACAGCTTTTCTTATTAATGAAAGTTTTTCATGTTTGCGTCAAGAAAAAATGGCTAAACGCAAAATGAATTTTCCCATGAATCTGAACCCTCCTTAAGATTTGCAACTGACACTAATTTTATTGGCGTGGATTGAACGTAAAAAATCAACGTGCTTCTACAGTTTGTTATGAATTAAATACAGCACCCTTTTTCTTATTAATAAAAGTCTTTCATGTTTTGTCAAGAAAAAATGGCTAAACGCAAAAATGAATTTTCCCATGAATCTCAACCCTCTCTAAGCTTTTCAACTTACACTAATTTTATTGGCGGGGATTGAACGTGAAAATCAACGCGCTTATACGGTTTCTTCTGAATTAAATACAGCAGCCTCCTTCTTAATAATAAAAGTTTTTGATGTTGAGTCATGAAAAAATGGATAAACGGAAAATGAAATTTTCCATGAATCTCAACCCTTTCTAAGCTTTCTAAGTTACACTAATAATAATAGCAAGGATTGAACGTAAAAATCAACGCGCTTCTACGGTTTCTTATGAATTAAATAGAGCAGCCTTTTTCTTATTAATAAAAGATTTACAGGTTGCGTCAAGAAAAAATGGCTAAACGCAAAATGAATTTTCCCATGAATCTCAACCCTGCCTAAGCTTTGCAACTTACACTAATTTTATTGGCGAGGATTGAACGTAAAAATCAACGGGCTTCTATGGTTTCTTATGAATTAAATACAGCAACCTTTTCTTTATTAATAAAAGTTTTTGATGTTGAGTCATGAAAAAATGGATAAACGCAAAATGAATTTTCCCATGAATCTCAACCCTCTCTAAGCTTTTTAAATTACACTAATATTAATGGCAAGGATTGAACTTTAAAATCAACGCACTTCTACGGTTTCATATAAATTAAATAGAGCAGCAATTTTCTTATTAATAAAAAATTTATAGGTTGTGTCAAGAAAAAATGGCTAAACGCAAAATGAATTTTCCCATGAATCTCAACCCTGCCTAAGATTTGCAACGGACACTAATTTATTTGCGAGGATTGAACGTGAAAGTCAACGCGCTTCTACGGTTTGTTATGAACTAATTGCACTAGCGTTTTTCTCATTAATAAAACTTTTTCATGTTTTGTCAAGAAAAAATGGCTAAACGCAAAATGAATTTTCCTATAAATCTCAACCCTGCCTAAGCTTTGCAACTTACACTAATTTTATTGGCAAGGATTGAACGTGAAAATTATGGCACTTCTACGGTTTGTTATGAAGTAAGTACAGCATCCTTTTTCTTAATAATAAGAGTTTTTGATGTTGAGTCATGAAAAAATGGATAAACGCAAAATGAATTTTTCCATGAATCTCAATCCTCACTAAGCTTTACAACTTACACTAATTTTATTGGCGCGGATTGAACGTAAGAACCAACAAGTTTCTCTGGTTTCTTATGAATTAAATATAGCAACCTTTTACTTATTAATAAAAGTTTTTCATGTTTTTTCAAGAAAAAATGGCTAAACGCAAAAATGAATTTTCCCCTCAATCTCAACCCTCCCTAAGCTTTGCAAATTATACTAATTTTATTGGCAAGGATTGAACGTAAAAATCAACGCGCTTCTACGGTTTGTTATGAATTAAATATAGCACCTTTTTTCTTAATAATAAAAGTTTTTGATGTTAAATCATGAAAAAAAGGATAAACGCAAAATGAGTTTTTCCATGAATCCAACACTCTCTAAGCTTTCCAAGTTACACTGATATTAATGGCAAGGATTGAACGTAAAAATCATCGCGCTTCTACGGTTTGTTATGAATGAAATACAGCAACCTTTTGCTTATTAATAAAAGTCTTTTATGTTTTGTCAAGAAAAAATGGCTAAACGCAAAAATGAATTTTCCCAGCAATCTCAACCCTACCTAAGCTTTTCAACTTACACTAATTTTATTGGCGAGGATTGAACATAAAAATCAACACGCTTCTATGATTTCTTATGAATTAAATACAGCAACCTTTTTCTTATTAATAAAAGTTTTTCATGTTTTGCCAAGAAAAAATGGCTAAACGCAAAAATGAATTTACCTATCAATCTCAACCCTCCCTAAGCTTTGCAACTTACACTAATTTTGTTGGCGAGGATTGAACGTAAAAATCAACGCGCTTTTACGGTTTCTTCTGAATTAAATACACCAGCCTTTTTTTTAATAATAAAAGTTTTTGATGTTGAGTCATGAAAAAATGGATAAAGGCAAAATGAATTTTTGCAGGAATCTCAACCCTCTCTAAGACTTCCAAGTTACACTGATATTAATGGCAAGGATTGAACGTAAAAATCAACGCGCTTCTAAGGTTTCTTATGAATTAAATAGAGCAGCCTTTTTCTTATTAATAAAAGATTTACAGGTTGCGTCAAGAAAAAATGACTAAACGCAAAATGAATTTTCCCATGAATCTCAACTCTGCCTAAGCTTTGCAACTTACACTAATTTTATTGGCAAGGATTGAACATCAAAATCAACGCGCTACTACGGTTTGTTATGAATTATTTACATCAGCCTTTTTCTAAATAATAAAAGTTATTCATGGTTTGTCAAGAAAAAATGGCTAAACGCAAAAGTGAATTTTCCCATGAATCTCAACCCTCCCTAGGCATTGCAACTTAAACTATTTTTATTGGCGAGGATTGAACGTAAAAATCAACACGCTTCTACGGTTTATTATGAATTAAATACAGCAGCCCTTTTCTTAATAGTAAATCTTTTTGATGTTGAGTCATGATAAAATGGATAAACGCAAAATGAATTTTCTCATGAATCTCAACCTCCTCTAAGCTTTCCAACTTACACTAATATTAATGGCAAGGATTGAATGTAAAAATCAACACGCTTCTACGGTTTGTTATGAATTAAATACAGCAGCCATAAAAGTTTTTCATGTTTTGTCAAGAAAAAATGGCTAAACGCAAAAATGAATTTACCTATCAATCTCAACCCTCCCTAAGCTTTGCAACTTACACTAATTTTGTTGGCAAGGATTGAACGTAAAAATCAACGCGCTTTTACGGTTTCTTCTGAATTAAATACACCAGCCTTTTTCTTAATAATAAAAGTTTTAATGAATTTTTCCATGAATCTCAACCCTCTCTAAGCTTTCCAAGTTACACTAATATTAATGGCAGGGATTGAATGTAAAAATCAACGCGCTTCTAAGATTTCTTATGAATTAAATAGAGCAGCCTTTTTTCCTTATTAGTAAAAGATTTACAGGTTGCGTCAAGAAAAAATGGCCAAACGCAAAATGAATTTTCCTATGAATCTCAACCCTGCCTGAGCATTGCAACTTACACTAATTTTATTGGCGAGGATTGAACTTTAAAATCAACGCGCTTCTATGGTTTTTTATGAATTAAATAGACCAGCCTTTTTCTTATTAATAAAAGTTTTTCAGGTTGCGTCAAGAAAAAATGGCTAAACGCAAAAATGAAGTTTCCCATGAATCTCAACCCTCCCTAGGCATTGCAACTTACACTAATTTTACTGGCGAGGATTGAACGTAAAACTCATCACGCTTCTATGGTTTCTTATAAATTAAATAGAGCAGCCTTTTTCTTATTAATAAAATTATTTCATGTTTTGTCAAGAAAAAATGGCTTAACGCATAAATGTATTTTTCCATGAATCTCAGCCGTCCCTAAGCTTTGCAACTTATACTATTTTTTTTGGCGAGGATAGAACGTAAAAATCAACGCGCTTCTACGGTTTGTTATGAATTAAATACAGCATTCTTTTTCTTCATAATAAAAGTTTTTGATGTTGAGCCATGAAAAAATGGATAAACGCAAAATGAATTTTCCTACGAATCGCAACCCTGCCTAAGCTTTGCAACTTATACTAGTATTATTGGCGTGGATTGAACGTGAAAATCAACGCGCTACTACGGTTTGTTATGAATTAAATAGAGCAGCCTTTTTCTTATTAAAAGAAGTTTTTTAGGTTGCGTCAAGAAAATATGGCTAATAGCAAAATGATTTTTCCCATGAATCTCAAACCTGCCTAAGCTTTGCAACTTACACTTATTTTATCGGGGTGTATTTAACGCGAAAATCAATGCGCTTCTAGGGTCTATTATGAATTAATTAAAGCATCCTTTTTCTTATTAATAAAAGTTTTTTAGGTTGTGTCAAGAAAAAATGGCTAAACGCAAAAATGAAGTTTCCCATGAATCTCAACCCTGCCTAGGCATTGCAACTTACACTAATTTTATTGGCGAGGACTGAACGTAAAACTCATCGCGCTTCTATGGTTTCTTATAAATTAAATACAGCAGCCTTTTTCTTATTAATAAAATTATTTCATATTTCGTCAAGAAAAAATGGCTAAACTGAAAATGTATTTTTCCATGAATCTCAACCCTGCCTAGGCATTGCAACTTACACTAATTTTATTGGCGAGGACTGAACGTAAAAATCATCGCGCTTCTATGGTTTCTTATAAATTAAATACAACAGCCTTTTTCTTATTAATAAAATTATTTCATGTTTCCTCAAGAAAAAATGGCTAAACGCAAAAATGAATTTTCCCATGAATCTCAGCCATCCCTAAGCTTTGCAACTTATACTATTTTTATTGGCGAGGATTGAACGTAAAAATCAACGCGCTTCTACGGTTTGTTATGAATTAAATACAGCATCCTTTTTCTTCATAATAAAAGTTTTTCATGTTTTGTGAAGAAAAAATGGCTAAACGCAAAAATGAATTTTCCCATGAATCTCAACCCTCCCTAGGCATTGCAACTTATACTATATTTATTGGCGAGGATTGAACGTAAGAATCAACGCGCTTCTAAGGTTTGTTTTGAATTAAATACCGCAGCCTTTTTCTTATTAATAAAAGTTTTTCATGTTTTGTCAAGAAAAAATGGCTAACCGCAAAATTGAATTTTCCCATGAATCTCAACCCTCCCTAGGCATTGCAACTTACACTAATTTTATTGGCGAGGATTGAACGTAAAACTCATCGCGCTTCTATGGTTTCTTATAAATTAAATACAACAGCCTTTTTCTTATTAGTAAAAGTTTTTCATGTTGTTTTAAGAAAAAATGGCTAAACTGAAAATGTATTTTTCCATGAATCTCAACCCTGCCTAAGGCTTTGCAACTTACACTAATTTTATTGGGAAGGATTGATTATATGTATCAACGTGTTTCTATGGTTTGTTATGAATTAAATACATCAGCCTTTTTCTTATTAATTAAAGTTTTTATAAAGCAAATAGTCATCTACAAACTTTTTAAAGGTAATAGTCAACTGTAAAATTAAGCATTACTTGAGAGTTTCATAAAAAACATTTTTTTCATAATAGCCATGAAGTAACTTTTCAAATTATAAATAATAATTTTTATTCTATCATTTTTGAATTTCAATATTGACAATAAATTGGCATTGAATCTATATGATTCATGAGAACTTTAGGGCATACATTTGGCTTTAGAATGAGAAATGAAGTTCTCATACTTAGTATAATCGAAAATGCGTACCATCATGGTGAGCACTATTGATATTGAATTCATTGCCTACACTGACAATGATGTCACTTCAAGCCAGTAATGGACATTCATGCTTTAGAAGTGCTATTCCTACGTAATGGAGAATGTCATCATTATTTCTTAATCATAGTCCATCATGGCTTTAGTAATGAATGGAAAATAATTGTTTAGCTATGTCAGCTGTACATAGAATTTGAAGACCTCATCTTTAACAATTTCTAAAAATTGATTTCCATAAACTACCATCAAGTTTCATGTTCCAATTATTCTTTGTCTATATTTAAGGTAAATAATTATGGGTTTTATGGCCATAAGGAAAAAAAAATTGAAAGTGGTTTGTGGAGAAAGAATGAAGAAATCGGAAGTCATTTGTTGGGAGAGGATGCAAAAATTGGAAGTTGATATTAAAATACATTGAAATCAGGACTTCATCTTTTATTTAAATTTTCAGGTACACAAACAATGGCAGAAGCTTTAAATTATCATGGATTGGACAAATTTGAAACAATTGGAACTTATGGAACCATTTTCTTCCATGAATTTGCATAGGATTCAATCATTTAAAAATGTGCTTCTTAAAAACACAATATGATTATGATAAATTTAAAATCAATTACATAGTTAGGGTTGAAATTATTCAATTTAGAATATAAGATGATTTAGGTCCACGTCATAAGAGACTAGGAGAACATGAAAATATTAAAGGCATGCCGTTTAGGTATAATTGTACAATTTGGTATACAAAATAAATTAGAATTTCACTATACTTTTGAGAACCAAAACCATCGCTGATATACAATAACACGTACCCAAATAGATGCCAGGTAAATTAGACAACAAGCTTAAAATTTTACCACTGAAATTAGACTTCAATACCAATCATTTCCAACAAGTTTTATGGAAAACAAACTTTCTATGAAGGAAAATGAAAATGAAAAGAATAAAGTAAAACTACTTTTAGAAAAATGCTTGTCAGAATTTCAAAACAATTTAGAAAAAATTGAAAATTTTATCACTAAAAGTAGACTTCAATATGAACCATTTCCAACAAGTTTCATGGAAAACGAAACTAAAATGAAGGAGATACGGGCCTTCAAAGTTTGCTGATTTTGTGAAAAATGACTAGAAAACCAATAAATAAAATTCACATTCCTACTTATATCAAATGACTCCAACCCTGGTGCAATGGCTGGAGTCTATGGGCTCCAAGCATGAAGTCCTGGGTTCAAACGATGCCATGGGCAGGTAGGGGTAGTCCACATGGCGGATAGGGAGCAGTCCAATTTTTTTTTTTTTTTTTTTTTTTAATTTCAGATTTGACCAAGACAAAATCAAGAGAAATGTGTTGATAGCCTGTCTGAATCAAGATTTCCTAACCAACATGAGAAACCAACACGTTTTCTGTTGATTTTGTCTTCATTTGGACCGAATTCTTCTAGTAGTGGACCTAAACCAACCATTCAATAAGTTGATGGTCCCTATTCATTAAATAAAGCATGATAGAACAAACGTTTAGGCCGAGTCGACCTAGTGATCAGAATACGGGAGCTCCTGACAAATGCGTAAATAATCATAAAGTGAAGTGATTCATATGTCTATTTAGGTCGAGTCGACCTAAAGAAGCCATCATTACAGAACGTGCGTATGTGCTATCTATCGAATTGCATGATATACTTCAGTTCAGTATGTTATACTCCAGTTCAGGTCGACTTGACCTAAAGCCTGTAATGTAGCAACCTTGAGATAAAATCGAAAGACCAATTGATTCTTMGATTAAAATGCCAAGTGAGTCATGTGCTGCATGGGATTAGATTGAAAGACCAATCTGCGATTATTACCAATTAGGTCGACTCGACCTAAATGTGCAAGTTTGATGAATTCATTTATTGAGCCTGTCAAGTGATGTCTGGGATTATATCCATCGTGCCTTTCCTCTCTGCTCCTTTAGGTCGAGTCGACCTAATGATGGATCCCGCCATTCAATGTATAGATTACACTAAACACATATCATGGTCTGCAATTATCATGGCTGCATGGGTTAGCATGTCGGACATGTCAGACTCATCGGATGAAGAGTTCCCAGCGCTTGAAGGGATGAATGTCGGAATACCGGAGTGCAAAGGGCTATCTCGAAGGCAATGGAATACGAAGTGCGTGACGCTTTACAACTTCAACGGTGTACTTGTTGGAGAGGGTACCTGCCACAGCGTCAACTCCGATCTCGTGCTCGAAGCGAATGATCCGCTTGGAGACACGCACGTGGCTGTCCACCTCTCAAAGACATTTTCTGAGGAGGACATCCCCCAGGAGCAGGTGTACACCTTGGTGGCCTGGCCGAAAAATTTAGTCCACTGCCAGGGAGCAAGCTTGTGAGACCACGAGGCCCGAGACAACTTCAACCGTCTATGGTAGAGGCTACTTAACCCACCACCTCTCACTTCCTCCAGGCCCTACACGAGTGTGATCTGGAAGCCGAGGAGAGAAGATGGGATTAAGGCAAAGGAGCTCCTGACTCAGGATTCCATCAACGCGGTCTCTAGCAAACTCTGCTGCAGCAAAAACCGCATTCAACCCTTCCCAAGGGAGAGCATTCGAGCGGTCCGCAAAAACATGTACCACAGTTCCACTTTCAAGTTCAGAGCCCACATGAAGACTGACATTCACAGATTTGTTCATCACGACTTGCGCGGAAGGAAGGTGGTGACGGTGGAAGGGATCGATGTGTGCATGCAAGCATGGATGCTCATTTTTGGAGTCCCGGAAGCCACTTTCTACCGCTACCAGAAGTATGTAAAAGCGAACCGAGAAGCAAAGGTCTACGGAAACACTAGACTCCTGAAACCAAGACAACATACTTAGTAAGCCACTACTACGTTGAAGTGCATCTTGAACAGAGAAGCGGATCACATGCCACATAAGACGAGGACTACAAAGTCAGGGGAGAAAGTTGTCTCCATGATTTTGCCTTCAACCGTTCAGTGGAAAGGTAAGATGAAACACATGAACGACATCAACGCGGCTCTAGATCTGAAGGACATCTCAATTTCAAACTTGAGCAAAATAAGATCCAAAAAAGTTCTCTAAGTTCGAAGTGAAGAAGCCCGGGGACAATTTTTCTCGTTGCGCTACTTGTGACAAACTTCAGGAGCTCAGAAAGAGTTCTCTAGCTGGGTCTATAAGTGCAATGAAATGGACCAGAAGATTAGACAAACATCTTGCTATTGCTCGTGCACACAGAGAGTTGTATTATGCAAACCGGTGTCCTGTTGTAAATTTTTTCATAGTATAAAAACATATAATAATATAAATTGTTGAGTATCTTTATGGTGACGCTATTTTGTTGAATAACTTCAAGATGACGTTTTGTGGAGGTACATGCCATCTATTTAAAAGGATGGCTTTGCTTTAGAGTTTCATAGAAATCCATTAGTGATATTTGTTTTCCACTTTGTAGTCAGAATGTCGAACTGGAGGGTTTTTTCAGAGTCCCAAGAGGAAGAAGTAGAATCGGAGCCTGGATTTGAATTTTCATAGTCACAACTATCGAATCAACCTCTTCTGCCACTAAGTCTTGCGCCGCCGCATGAGCGTCCACAAGAAGAAGCTGGGCCTTCTTGACCGCCAAAGCAACCTCGTGTGGAGCGGCAATGGCATGGGAATCTTCAACGTGACTCTTGAGCACTGGTGATTTTGTTGCAGGTTGGATGTGTTGAGCCTGACAGCCGAGATGTGACATTTGAAGGATGTTTCGAAGGTCTTAATATCGATCAGTATTACAGTATGATGAAGCCTATTGAAAGAAGTAGTGGTCACCATCGTTGATTAGAGGGGCTAGTGAATCCTTTAACGAAGGCGGGTCATGTTAATTACATCGCTGCGATTATCAAGCGCATTTTCTAGTTCTTGCAGATGGAGTAAAATTAGCCTTGGAATTCTAGTTTTTTTTTTACCTTTAATAGGCATTGGTTTAATGTTAGTATTTCAATCCATATTTAAAGTATTTTGTTGAAATTATTTTATTTGGTTATAGTTGTAGAAAGAAAGAATCGAAATAGTTTGGACTTTGAAGTGATTTTTCTTCTAAGTTAAAGATAAAGATATAAATTTGGGGCCAAATATAAAAGCCAGTAGGTGTAAGTTGGCTTTAGGAAAGAGTTAAAGGCTGATGTACACTTGTGTAGGTGAGAAAAAAGGTGTTGGAAAAGGGGAGGAAAAGATGAACACTATTCATCTTCTCTCCCAATGTTGTTTTGGAGGAATCGAATGTTTGGAGACCCATTGTGTTGTGAGTTTGAAGTATTTTGAAATGAAATTCAGAAATGTGGTGTATTATGGTGTGTAGTTTCCAAATTGATCTTACTTGCTTGATTTGGAGTTGTGAAGCAAAAGTTGTGCTAGTTTGAGTGGAGTGAGGTTTGTTGCCTTAAAAAATAAGAGGCAGAGACTTTGACTGACCATAAAAGACGGACAAGTTTTTTTTTGTAATGAAAATTGGAGGGAGCGTAGGAAATTGTGTTAGCTTTCTATGAAGCTATCATTCATTCTATTTGGAGTTTGTATGAGAAAGTTGTGAGTGTGGAAGGGAAGGAAGGTCTGTTACCTTTCCCTTGTCAAGGCCAAAACTTTGGATGGCCATAGAAGTTGTACAAAGTTTTAGAATTGTTTGAAATTTGGAATAGAAGTAGATGATTGTATTAACTTTCTGAAAAGCTATCATTTAATTTATTTGGAGTTGTAGATAAACGGTGACACTCATTCAAAGTTCAGCTTGGAAATTGGAGATGGAGTTGGAGTTGAAAGAGTTTTGAAGACTTGTATGTTTGTGTCTGTGGCTTGTGGCTTTGTAAAATTCATTTTATTGTTGCGGGTAGTTTGGTTTACACCAACACGAGCCTCATTTTGTGTTGTGGTTGCGACGAAGTGGGGTTAATTGCCCACATGGTCAAAACTTTTATGTTGTTCCCATTGGTGAGGCAAGTTTGCTGGTCACCGTGGGTTTAAAATTTAGGATCCAATCCCTCGGACGGCTCAGCTCGTGGTCTGGCCGTCCCGTTTTACACGTCCGAAGCCCGTGGTTTCTTATCACCCTACCTTAACCTTTGGCCCTATAGAACCACCACAAGATAGGTCAACGGAAGATTGAAGTGAAGATCAAGTGAAGATTCGAGTTTTTTTACTTGCCTTTCATCTACACTCACAACCTGCAGCCAGACACCCCGTGTGTTCTTTAAGCGCGCTCCTCTCTACCTGACATCGGTACCTCTCCAACAATTCTCCACACGAGTGCCTCACTATTATGCATGACAAAATGGATCATGCCAAGACAACCTGCCTCGTTTTTTCTCACAAAACCAAGCAAACCGATGGCTTCATGAAGTTGCCGGTCTTTGTCACAGGAATGATTGCACATGGACATGGTGACGTCCGGTATGCGCACTACGGCTTGGATATGTTTCTCCACGACTCAAATTACACCATCGGATCCATGGCAAAGTTGCTGCGAGATCTTGAAGAGCCACCCAAGTCTTCGTCAAGAGAATTGTTTGTGGAGTCTGGGTCCACGACTTTATTTCAGAAGGTCCTCAAGGGTGCAGAGATGTGCGAAGCAGCGCTACCTCCACGGCCGCAAGTCCCTCTCCCAGCTAAGCCTTTGCCACCGATTTTGAAAGTGCAGATGGACAATGCCACAGGCGACAACAAGAATAGATATGTCTTCTGTTTCTGGTCTCTCCTTGTGGCAAACAAGATCTTCAGGGAAGTTTACGTGAACTTCATGATTGTGAGTCACACGCATGATGATATTGATGGGTTGTTTGGAAGATGGAGTATGTTGTTGAAGATGGAGTATGTTGTTGAAGAAGAAGAACTTCTTGACAGTTCCCGCGCTCATGAAGTTATTCATGGAGGTGGAGTCCATTCCTACAATTCCTCACTTCATTGAGGAGGTGCCCGACTTCAAGGGATTCATTACTGATACATTTGTGGATGGCGGAGAAATCCTAGTGGGACACACCAAGCCACAACAAGTAAAGTTCTACTTGGATTGAAATGAAACACCAGTCATGAAGTACAAATTGTTTTGTACTGATGTGAAATGGTTAGGGGAAGATGGCAATGGTATCAAGTTGTGGAAAGAGGACTCAGAGGGATGTAGTTTATGGCCTCGTGGTGTGCCTTTATTAGTCCCGCCAACCCCAATGAAAGGTGTCATAGATGTTGAGAAGGGCCTAGCTGGGTTTGTGAAGTATTGGGAGAATTTGTGCAATTCAGATGTGACTGGTGAGTGCCGAAGGTGTTACGAGCATGTGGTGCATTATTGGCGTGGTGTGAGAGATGCTCTGCAGGAGCCCATTACTACCTCTCATGCTTTGAAGGAAGGTTTCTGGCCAACTACTTGTTACTATGCCAGTCACGTAGATGAATTAGATAATGATGGAGAAGATCGCGAGGAATTTGGAGAAGATGATGCTTATGTCGGGCCTCTTCGGGGCCGCCCGCCGCCATCATTTAGAGTAGGTTGCGATGTCTTCGAAGGCTACTTTGTAGCAGTTCGACCATCTGAAGGTGATAGTAGGCCGATTTGGATTGCACGGGCGTTGAGTGATCCAAATTGCAACCCGGAGAACCCGAATTGTGTGCTCCTCCAGTATTTCCGACCAACATCAAGGGACCAGGATGTTCAAGACTTCTACAGTGGTTGGGATAGTGAAAGAGGTTTGCGTTGGAAGGTGGACATAGGCGATCTACTGACTTGGGAGCATACAAATACATTGATAACTGCCTGGAAGTTCCAAATCAAAAAAGACACCCGCCAGTGCTTGTTGAAAATCCCGGCTGCTCAAATCGACATTATCAACCGCAGCCTTACGTCATATACTTGACTTGTTATAATGTAGACGTACAGTATGTCTCATCAGTGATGTTGCATCGTATGTCTAGTGGAATAGTATAGTTATAGTAGATGGTATTGATTGGATTTGCGTTCTTATGATTTTATGCTGGAAAATGTCTGTCTTTGTAGTTCCGTTTGTGTATAACCATTGCAGCAGGCATTGGCTTGTTTAATTTCAAATTCCTATATTGCTAAGAAACTAATGTGTGCATCTTCTATCCCGAAAGCTTCAATGTGCCTTTTCACGCACTTTAGGTTGACTCAATCTAAAACAGCGGATATATACTTTGTCATGAAAACCTGAGTTACTGCCAATTTGTTTTGTTATTCTTTCGATTTGAATTTATCACTGCGCTGTGATCATTTAGAGTGAGGTTGCATTTTAGGTTGACTCGACCTAAATAGGTGGATATTTTTTGAATACATTCTGTGGCCTAGTTATCTATTGGAGGATTTCTAATTCTTATTCTTGGTGATTGAATCAATAGTATTGACTTGATTTTGCATAGCCTCTGATGTGGAAGCACCTATACCAACCAGTACCCCATAGCCAAGAGTACACTGATTACTTTCCAACAAAGGCTAGAATGTTTTAGTTTTTGTCTTTTTGAGGTCGGCATTAGATATTCATGACACATGCCCGAACTTAGTGGGCAAGGAAGTAGAAGCAAGTAGTGGAGGAGCAGTTTTTTGAGTGATCGGAATTGGAAGAGTCTAAAGATTAGCATAGAGTCCAGTCCATTTTGTGCCTTTCAAAATTCATAATAATTTCAATTCAAGAGATAAAACTATCCAAGTTTTTGCAAGCCCTAGCACTCTATCATTGCACCTCCAAAAATATTGCTTTGTGYTGTATCACATCAAATCTTTGGTGAGGAGTTTTATAACAATCTAGTACATTTAGCTTTCTTTTGGCTTTCTCTGACGTCGTACTTGATCAATGGAATTGCAATGAAAATGACCTACTACTTAGTGTAGTATATGACAATACGAAGATTTAAAATCTTCTTTTCATTGTCAGATTATGTTGTTTGGTTTATTTGAACATATTAGAAGTATGTGTTGGACTCAGTGGACGGAATACACTTTTCATTTTTCTACTTCCGCTTAAAATCTACTTCCAATTGTGTTGGAGTTCTACTAGGCATATGCTCTACATTACTTAGATATAATAATAATGAATGTTCTACCTTAAATGTTAATTTGTTCTCTGGGATTGTTTATTCTTTGCTTCAACTCCTAAATACCCTAGAATTCACTTTGTGAGGGTGGTGTCTGAGCTTTGTTTAGTGATGTCTTATCATAAGATAAGTGAGTCTCAAATTGTTTTAGTTGCATATGATTCTAAGAACTTAAAATGGTGGGTTTGGATTTTACAATTGTGCTGATCTCAATAGGTCTATTTTATTTTATTTTATTTCCAGGCATAGCTTTCTTTTGGCGCCTTTGAAATTACCATTTGTCCTTTAGGGGGCTTTGAAAGTTTGAAGTATTGTTTTTAATGATGAACAAGTATTGAAGTGCATGATAGATGCTCGAAGTACTATAAACATAGGTTCAGCAACACAATTGTTGCATTACTAGAATGAAATACAATTTTTTTTAAAAGGGTAGTGGGAATAACCACTTTTTGATGTTAGCGTCTTTAGCCTTGTCACAATGTTTGGTAGGGTCTAGTTGGTTGTTGTGTCTTTCCTGCCTGCAAAGCTCACTTAGCAGCACCAAGTCATGTAATTCGATTAAGCGCTCATACGAACTCCATGGGAATCGAACTCGGACCACTTCGATATACAAYACACTCTTACAACCAACGAGAGTGCTCGTGACTTGGTGTTTGTGAAGTGGCATCAACTATCTTTATATGACTCAGACAAATACAATTACCGCAAATTAAATGTTATCAATGAAGACCATTTCTCTAAATGCTCTCATTTTAATGGAAATTACACCTTGTACATATTGAAATTCATGTTTATCTACCTAAATTTGATGGAACTGCAACACAAAGTTTGGGTGTCCAAATGGTCAATATTAAATTGAGAGGTTCGCCCTCTCTCAAATTATTGAATATAGTGTTGTCTTAGCCATAAGGTGAAGTGGTTGAGATGGCTTAATGCCTCCAATCCCACACGAGAGGCTCGCCGTCTTCCACCTAGACTAGCCAAAAATGACAAAATCAATGTTTTTCTTTGTAGGGCTTGTTGGTTTACTGGGGTAAGTCATTGCCTTCACTTCTGGTGGGTTTTCAAGTTGAACATATAGCTTTTTCACCTTTTCTTATTTGTTTGGTGTTTGTTGTCGATGACAGATTGAAGACTCTACTGTTGAAATGTATGATGGTATAATTTGGGACGACAACATTCAAGTGAATATGGAGGTGGCCCAACAACCCGAAACACTTTCTGACTACATTGAAGGGTGGCAAATGAAATTGTGGGACCATGCATTCATGGTGTTTTTTAAAGGCACAGATGCTTTTAAAAAGTCAGATTTATTTAAGAATTCAAAGGCTCCATGCTTGTGGTGAAAAGGGTTCTATACAGGTATAATCCATATGGCTATTATTAATTTTGATTAAGGCATTGTTGATTATAAGAGTGATTGATATCCCTAGTGTCTGAGATTGTTTTTTTTTTCTAGGTATTTCAAATTCAAGCTCTTTGGGAAGAAGGCCATCTCAAAGGATGATTTACCACTTTTCTTGGTTTCTGGAGTGCAGCCAGRGAGTCATTTTTCCCCAGGAATCGCCTTTCTTCCAATCCGTCAAAGAGAGCGCTACAATGGAGTAGGTTGTTGACAAATTTGCAGGTTTGAATGTTGAGGCACAAGACAAGGGGTTGAAGAGGCGAGAGCTTTCTGACAAAAAGAAGGAAGAAAAATGGGAGGAAGCGAGGAAGAAAACGGAAGACAATGAAGCCAAGAAGAAAGAACAGCAAGCAGAGAAGGCTGAGAGCAACTCAAAATACAAGCAAAAGGGCAAGAAAAGAAAGGCTGAGAAGGCAAGGATGAACGGAGCAGTAAATGATGGTGCCATGAGGGACACCTCTTCTAGCTTTTCTCTTACACAAGAGCGCCTTTTTCATGGCCCTCCACCTCACTCTTAGACTTTGCAAGGAGTGCCTTCTATTGATGAGTGTATATTGAATGTCTTAGTGGAAGCCTTACTTGATTTCGAGGAGGGTTGAACTCCCAATGCACTTATTGACGTCACAACCTTTCTAGAGAAGATGTTCATTCAGCCTTCCTTATCATTTTTATTTTATTGCATGTATCGTTGTCCACTTTCACTCTATTTGTTAGGAAAACTCAATGACAAGCTTTGGGATATTTGTTTGACCTTTGTACTAATTTCCTAAAATATGATTGACTGTATGTAGCATGCCGTGGACAAGGACTGGTTTTCAATGGCAAGTTGACAAAGCAAGCCACAGTAGACTTCATGATTTTGGATGTTCTAGAAGGTTTACTAGTTCCTACAGATTTTACTCCACCAACATCCATTCCACCCCAGAACTAGTTTTCGGAAGAAGGACTGCAAGCGGTATTTGATTTTGCAGAGAATTATCTACACGATGGTGGTGCTATCATTGTGATGTATCCTTTCAGTCGTGACATCAAATCCTACCTCCACTATAAGAAATCAAAATTCATTGATGTCAAAAGGAACAAATTTTAGGTGACATTGAAAAAAACGAACCATGTTTTTATGCCAACAATGATGTCCAATATAACATCAATGAACATCATTGTTGACAGAAAAACATGGGTTCGTTTTTTTTATATCACCTTGGATGTCACCTAAAATCCGTTCCTTTTTATGTCAATCCGTCACCTAAAACAAGGTTTTCTTATAGTGCTCCTAGGATTTTGTGAAGATTATGGGGTCAAATCTTACAAGGATTGGTGGGGTATGAATTGACTTCATTTGGCATCGCCTACAGATCCAACAACCATGGTAAATTCCTCAGTTTCTTTGTTCAGAATGAGTTCAAACAAAGCATTCCGTTTTCGCAACATTGTATACTAACTTCAAATGTCATGCAGACTATGCATTTTGCTATATCGCTTAATATTAAAGTCGCAACAAGTCAAGGCTAATCCAGGTTCTCCTTCCAGAAGGTACTTGCTCATGATGTTATAAGCATGAATGTGGCTTGAGACGACATACTTCAAAACTTTTTCAACAAGGAAGATGTGGCAATGAATAGTGACTTACATTGGCGGGGTCCTCGAGAGAAAGTCGCCACCTTCATGCAAATGCTAGTGGAGGCGATTACCTCACTTGGTGACGTTGTCGTGGATTGCACCACGTCTGCAGGTTATTTTTTTTTTTTTTCTGGTTTCTGAATGTTGACTTCACTACATTGTATTAGTTTTGTCATGTATTAACTATTACTATTTTGTGTTCTCTAAATCTTTGCAGGTTCGACCATCCATGCTTGCCGAGCTACTGGACGCCATATTGTGGCTTTGGAGGGGGATACCTCCATTTTTGAGGCCCTCCTTAAACCGCTCATCCGCCCAGTTGTCAATTCTACAGCACAAGTTGCACAGCCAGAGATCTCGTCAGCTCCTACGATTGACCTTGACGACAAGGAGGTGCCTATCCGTCATATCCCAAAGAAATCTTGATTTAGTAAGTAAGTTTACTCTTAATTGTGTTCTAATAATTGCTCTTTTTTGTTTTATAGACAAGCTGAAGAAATGAAGATGGTGACATATCAACCGTTTTTTAGAGACCTTGCGTTCTTTTGTAGCCCCCCAAATCTTTTCAGTTACTAGTTTATGCTAAAGCAGTAGCTATGCACCTTAAAACTTATGATCCTAAGCCATCATCTAGAGCCCGTAAGGTAGATCCGCGTGTTATGACGTTTATAGATGACTCTACTAAAGAGTCAGATGATGAGTCATCACATAGTGATGCGAGCACTACATCTAGATCTTCTAGCAATACCCTTCACAAATCTATTTTATGAGCCTTGTCTTCCATATTTTTATATGGATGTGGTATCTTTTGAGGGCACGATATATTGTGTCCTTTTTTATAATTAATGCTTGTCAGCTTTTGCAAAAATTGATAAGCTTAAAATGCCAAAATATTTTATGCTTTTAAAACAAAATTCATTTTGTCTTTAATCCACGGCCATAGGTCCATATTCTGAAAATTACCAAAAAAAATGGAGGCTCACAGGCTCACAGGCTCACAGGTTCACGCTTTTGGGCTCACAAAATAGCATCCCGGTTCAAAGCCCAACAACAAAAAACTAACATGCTTCATGTTAACTCCTAAAAGATCAACATGCGTTTTTTGGCTACATAGAAATTTTGGGCAGGTACTTGTGATTAGAGATTTCTATGTTTTTGGACCAAATTTTAATAAAATGTGGAGACAAGAAATATCTTTCATATGCACTAAATTTCATGACATTTGGAAAAGAAAAAATTATACGATGTAGAGGGTCATTGCAAGAAACACCGTGCGTTTTGTGAACACCTTTGTAACACGCTCTCTTGTCCTCTGCTATAACTTTTGAATATTGAATCCAATGCAAAAAACAATAAAATCGTTTTTAGATGTTGTGATTGTTATTGTATCCCTTATTTTTCAAAATTTTTAAAAACTCATTTTGTATTTAAAAGTCAATTTTATTAATTTGTCATATTTTGGAATTTAGGGTATTGAATACACAAAAGTTGTTTAAACTAATAATTTTTGGCTGAAATTTTTGTGGTATATTTCTATAGTAGGCGTACATGTGCCTACTTAAAGGCATCTAAAAATACACTATTCCATGTCCTCCACGTTTTTGCAAATAGGCCTTCCTTGCACATGCACTTGTAAACAATAAAAATGGTTATGACTTTGTTTATTTGGTGAAATCTCACCACCATCAAGTTTTCACAAATGAGTGATTTTTAGTTTTTTTAGTTTCACCACTGTTGATTTATTATAAATTAAAACCTCAACCTATCTCTTTTCTACCCAAAATTCTATGTCCAAGAATATGTCACAAAAATGCATACTTTGACATTTTAATTTGTAAAAGATAAGAAAATGAATTTTCAAAGAAAATAAAAATTGGCCATTTGTGAGGACTAGATGGTGGTGAGATTTGACCAAAAAAACAAAGTCATAACCATTTTTATTGTTTACAAGTGCATGTGCAAGGAAGGCCTATTTGCACAAACGTGGAGGACATAAAATAGTGTATTTTTAGATGCCCTTTAGTAGGGACATGTACGCCTACTATAGGAATATACCACAAAAATTTCAACCAAAAAGTATTAGTTCAAACAAATCTTTTGTATTCAAAACCCTAAATTCCAAAATGTGACAAATTAACAAAATTGACTTTTAAATATAAAATGAATTTTGAATTTTTTTGAAAAATAAAGGATACAATAACAATCACAACATCTAGAAATAGTTCTTTTGTTTTTTGCATTGGATTCATTATTCAAAAGTTATAATAGAGRACAAGAGAGCCACTCTCATTGTGACGGAGAAAAGGGCTGGTGTTTCTTGCAATGACCCTAGATTTTTTATTACAACATTCCAATCATTGGGATTGGCAATTTTCAATTCCATAGTTAAATTCTTAACAATTTTGCATTTTGAATCACTGTCTACCACTATCTACTTACTATTTTTTTCCTACATATTGTACAATTCCAAATGATCTAAAATTTTTTAAGCATGAGGCCAAATTGTCAAGAAAAAAGAATCCAAAGAAGCACCACCATTTTGGACATTTTTCATAGAAAAGTGAGCTTTTGAAGTGTTGCTGCCCTATTTTTTGCAGGGCTCAAAAAATGATTTTAGTGAATTTGAATGCTTATATCTTGCAATCTACGAGGTGGAAATTTCTGAAATTTTTACCACATGTTCTCAAGTCAGCATACTACAAGATCCCATGGTTGCGAATGTAAAAAAAGCTTTGTTTCAAAAATGTGATACTTGTACTGTAAAAGGCAGTTTGGGAGCAGTTTTAGCAAAAACATAGTCATAGAATTTTAGGGGTTAATTTGGAAAAAATTTGGAAAAAATAAAATTGGAGGATATTGATTGTTTATTACAACATTGCAACCATTGGGATTGGAATTTTTCAATTTCATGATTAATTTCTTAAGAATTTAGTATTTTGAATCATTCTCTACCACTCTCTACTTACTATTTGTTTCCTATATGTTGTACAATTCCAAATGACCTAAAATTTTTCAAGCATATGTACAACTTGTCTAGGAAAAAGAATGTAAAGAAAAACCACCATTTTGGACATATTTTCACAAAAACTTGAGCTTGTGAGGTGCAGTTGCCTTATTTTTTGCAAGGCCAAAAAAATGATTTTAGTGAATTTGAATGCTTATATCTTGCAATCCACGTGGTGGAAATTTATGAAATTTTAATGACATATTATTGAGTTAGCATAATACAAGATCCTATAGTTACATATGTTAATTTTTTTTTTTTTCAAGAATTGGGTACTTATAGAGAAAATGGGTGTTTTGGAGCATTTTTCGTGAAAACATAATCATGGAACTTTAGAGGTTGAGGATATAAATAAAACTTTGATGCGTGTWGTGTACAAAAGTTTGTTTCTTTTTTAGAAAGTTTCTCAGAGATGTCAAATAAGTCACACTTATGGACGATTTTTGTAGGCTATAYAAAAGTCACAAAATTACTCATATGAAAATTGAAGCTCACCATGGGCACATGTGTGCTTTTATTGCATTTAAAAGATGGTTGTTTGAATGTTCTTACAAAGATATAAAATTAAAAAAGCATAATTCACTTTTTTCCTTCAAAAATGTTTTTAACCTCTAAAACACAAGGCAATTTTTCTATTAAAGACCACTCAAAATTTCCATGTCTACTGCGTTGATCCAAGAAAACAATTTTTTTTTCAAGAATCTAACCCTTCAATCTTTTACTAAACTTGTGTGAAATCATGTGGTAAACATTTCATCAAGTTTGACCATATAGATTGGAAAATATGAGCATTAAAAGTTGGAAAAAAAACATTTTTGAACTACAGTTTGCAATTTTAGATGACTTTGACCGCCATTTGTGGAAAGTTTTTGCACTACAAAATTTGAATATAAGATTTTTTTTGTTAAAGAAATGAGTTGAGAGTCTAGGAAAGTTTTTTACAAAATAAACACTTGATTTCCATTGTTTAATAAAATTGTTAAATAGAAGTAGGTCCAAGATTGAAAGAAAAGCTAAATGAGTAATAACTCTAAGATGGGATTGAATAATAATATTCTCGACAGTGAGATTGTTCTACTAAAAAAACTCAACCATGTCCAACAATTTTTTTAAATTTTGAAAATGGCATGTGGAAATAAATCCTATAAGTTATTTTTCAAGAAAATGTTTAGATTGCCCAAAAAACAAGATTGTCCATAACTTTCTCATTACTAGTCCCAATAGAATGAATCAAAGCTTCACATTTAGAAAAATAAATTTTATTTTAGAAAAATTAAATTAAAAATTTAGTTTTGACATTTTGCAAATAAAATTTTGCTGCCTCCCGAGTTCAATTTTGGGCTTTTTGTGGCAAAACTTTTGCTCCGGAGCATCAATTGAACAAAAATTAGTTTTCTAACAAAGTTAATCAGTTTTTCTCTCATATATGAAAGTTTCAAAAAATTTCACCAAAAATTAAGGTCATGAAAACTTGCTCAAGATCCATTTTGTCCTCTTAGGGATAGTGGTCCTTCTGGGATTAAATAGTGCTTATATCAAATATTTTTCCTCCCACACGCATTGTGCATGCCTGGACTAAAATATATTGATGTATGTATGACATTTGCTTGGATCTCTTTTGTAATTTATAACTATACATGCTTAAGGCCTTGCAAGTTGCAATTTCCCTTCAAACATTTTGTGGAGATGGAATGTCAACATGTATCTATTTTGGATCAAATTTGGTTGACAAACAAGATTAGTTGGGTCGGAATGAGCTATCAAGAGCCAACTTTGAAGTAACTATTGCTTATTTTGGACTATTATTGATTGTGTAGCTTAAACGTTTTTAGATTTTTCCAAAATAAGTATGATTTATGTTTCATGAATGTTACAATGCCATGTTTTACTATTATATTGTCCATAATGTCATCATTTCATCTTAATCAAGTACAAACAACCTAATGAAATCAGTGCTTTTTATTCTTTTGTTGAATTTTAAATTAAATGATTTAGAAACTTTTGTATTAAAATTGATAATATTTTGAATAGAATTTGGTAGTGTTGACCACTTTGAATATTTTTAGAACTAAATTTGATGAGATTGATGAAAGTTTTTAGTAGAGTTTTCCAATAAAATATCAAAAGAAGCTCCAAAAAGACCCTTCTCTATGTTGTCGTTGGCTCCTAATAGCTCATTTGGACCCAATTGTATCTATAATATATCCATATTTAGTTAATCGCATGTCTATGATAAGTCACATGACTAAGGCAAGTCCTGTGCATGACTAAGGTTTTAAAGTACTTTTCACGTACTTTTTGTACGTCACGCAATCACAAACTTTTTTGAACTCTTCTTACCACCCAGGTCCCGCAACGCATAGTGGAATCCTCCAGTCTTCCCAATTCATGTCTTGAGACTTTTTGTTTTTACTACCTTGCCATGGTGTTTCTTTTGGCATGATAACCTCAATACAAACGATATGAAGTATTCTAAAAGGTGCAATTAATTTGTGATGCACGCGGTGCACATATGGAACACCAAAAATTTTAAAAATTTCACTACAAAGTGAGATTCGTTCATTCACTAAGCCGAAAGCAGCACGCAGATATTCCAAGGTGCTGGATCACCCACTCTAGAAGGAAAATGATTGTGCCTAAATGAGCCTTCTACCCATCCTTTTATATAGTCCGTTCGCGTATGAACTAATGCGGATGTGTTCGTTCACATCGGACCACACAAGGGCGGACAAGTAGATCATGTGGTCGACAGCAGTTAAGCAATCGATCGGACGGCCGGTGACGTAGAGCGGACAAAAAAAGTGGATGCACGCCAACTGCCTTGCGGTCTGTCTACATGTCTTACGGACGGGAGGATCAGCGATCAGGCAAACAGGCGGTCCGGAGGACGGACGATTGGGAGTATGGGCGGTTGAGAGAATAGGCGGACGCAACGAATAATAGAAGATGCATAAGAAGTTTGRAMAAATTAGGGTCTAGGRTTTAGAGTTTGAAATAAACTYAGCAAATCCMAACAAATRTACWGACTAGAATGCCTCCCAGTATTTGTTTTTTCCTCCAAGGGGCAAAGGACAAGGATTTGGTTGAGAAAACAAGTGGGATCTTAATATTTTTTTGGAGGACCATTTATTTAAATTGCAAATATGTGAAATGAAGATGAAAAGACTGCAAATCAATTCCAAGGATAATAATTCAATCTAAATTGATACAAGTTATCAAAATGCAGGATTCTTCACGTAGTTCTAGAAAATTCATTGAAGCTGAGAAAGACCCAAAAGGCAAAAAACGCTTGGGCATTAGTGATTTATTTGTTAACGAAATTAGGCTCTCCATATTCAAAAGAAAAATAAAATGTGAATTGAAAAAAAATTCAAAGATCATGGAATTGCCTTCTCGTTCTGTGGGATGCAAGCATGCTTGGAGGATTGGCCTAGGTTTTAGTCTTACCACGAGTGTGGGTGACCGCGGGTTCAAGGCGAGTAACACGATATTCATCATATTGAGAGAATTCTCTAAATTTGAGAGGTGGAAGAATAAGAAATGAATTGACAATGAAAAAATTGTTGGGAAAACAACAATTTCCATTAAATTGAGAGTGAGAATGTTTTTAAAATTAAAACTATTTAGGTCGAATCGACCTAAATAGTTTGAAAAGACAAGCTGGATTTGTCTAATTAGTTCAAATTGACCTAAATGGTTTGAAAAAACAAGCTTAAATTTGACTATTTAGGTCAAATCGACCTAAACACTTTGTTTGTCTTTCCGGTCTATTTAGGTTGATTCGACCTAAATAGTCAGATCAAGCTTGTCTTTTCAAACTATTTAGGTTGATTCAACCTAAATAGTCAAATCCAACTTGTCTTTTCAAACTATATAAGTCAATTTGACCTAAATAGTCTCTATTTAAAAAACATTTTCACTCTCATTTTAATGGAAATTGTTGTTTTATCAACAATGGCACCTAAATCAACCTAAATGGACATGGTTAATTTGAGAGGTCTTTAATCTCTCAAAATAATGAATATTGTGTTGAGTACACTAGACGACTTTGGGTGCATCCGCGGTCGCCCTACAATACCCGCAGTCGCCTAGTGCACTCGCCTTACAGTACCCGCGGTCGCCCTACAAGAACCCATAGTTGCCAATGTTGACGTGGTTTGGGCTTTCCACGTTGGATTAAAATATCTGCTTGTCGGGCAGAAAATTTTCAAAAGTTGGGTGACCGCGGATGTGGGCGCCTTCGAATTTGTCGAGCATATGCGACACTTGTCATATACGACATGCGACGTTTGAAAGACAACTCGACACCGAAACCCAAAAACGCGTTTGACAGAACAACTCTGGACGCTGCCTAGGTTTGGTGGCAAACAAGTATAAGGGTGGACGGCCTCCTCATTCTTCCTCACTTTTTCTCTCCTTTGGCACCAAGTCGGAAGTGCTACTGCTGCTTTGGCACCAATTGCTCCTATGTGGTGGAGAGTTGGGGTCTTTTAGCTTTTATCATGTAGTCACATTTGTCGTCTTATAGTCTTTAAAGCAAAGCTTTTATCATGTAGTCACATTTGGTGTGCTAATCATTCACTTTATCAAGACTAAAAATTCTAATTGTGCATCATGACAATCCGAGGTGGTGTGTTAGGTAGGGGAAGAGATGGGAGGGCTTTTGCAGGTGTAAATAAAAAGAAGGGTAAAGCAAAAGGAGGCACCTATGGGCTGCACTTTGAGATTTTAGATGCTACCAACATTAAAGCAAAGAGCTGTTGGGAGCAGGAGCAAGCGGCATATTAGACCTTTAAAATGTGCAAGCAATACGTCAAAATGTATCACATTGACAAGCTATGGCCTCGGGATTGCCATKCGGGCCATACATGAGATTATTGTTGTAAGCTGTGGAATTGTCTCAATAAATATTTTGTGCATCGATTGAAAGAGGTTTAGCAAATACTCTTTGGCAATAGGCAAAGGAATAAAGGGTACATTAACTACATTGCGGCATGCATGGTGTACAAGGAACTCATATTGGCCTGAAAGGTGGATTGGAGCACGTATTCAACGATAAAGGAGTGACAAGTTTGAAATATTAGTACGAGTGGCAAGAGGTCAATTTCCACTAGTAGAAAACTCAGGAATTTTGATAGAATTATGTTGTTTTAGTCATGTTATCCCGGTCATTGTTTTGTTGATTTCAACAGAAATCTGTTAATTTTTTATTAAATTCTGTTGAAATCAATAGAACATTGATCGAGACAATGCAACCAAATCAACAGAATTCTGTCAAAATTCTTGCGTTTTCTACTAGAGCTCACAATTCTTGATGTAAGGAATATCTCAAGTGAAAGTCCCTCAAGTTTTCAGCAACATCCACCCATTTTTTAACTTCCTCGTCAAAAAATTGAAGCCCAAAATGATTGAGCCGAATGTGTCTCTTCATTCTTGAATCTTGATAGCAAGGACCACATCAAGAATGGAGCTCATTTTGCAGCTCTAAAGCTTAAGCAATATGATTGTCTAGAGTCATTTTACATGCAAAGCAGAGTAGAGATGTTGGACAACGGTACTGGTTGAGGAACTGCTTTGGAAGTGCCACTTCTCTTTTGTTTCAAGAAAGATAACAACTTTGTGAACATGGCTCATGGATTTTTAAAGGAAAAATATGACATGTCCTTGTCAAAGTACGGAATCCGTGGACGGATAGAGTTAGAATATAATAAAATATAGATAGGG
The DNA here is from genome assembly GCA_006891605.1 of Pleurozium schreberi. Classification (NCBI taxonomy): domain Eukaryota; kingdom Viridiplantae; phylum Streptophyta; class Bryopsida; order Hypnales; family Hylocomiaceae; genus Pleurozium; species Pleurozium schreberi. The sequence continues at coordinate 154,101 of VACF01000580.1, forward strand.
TAAGATTTTTCATTTTTTTCTGATAGGAAACCGGAAGTAGAGCCATATAACTGATATAAGTATAATTATGGGCTTAGCCACTTTCCGATCCCATAATAGAGTTAYGGAACTTTCGTAACCAGATCCAAATTAGATTTGGAAATCCGGATCAAACCGGATTGTAGAGACCTACGACCTAGGGTTTGACCTACGGATCTAGGTCATTGTTACGTGAAAACAGCTCTCCTCTAAAACTGTTGACAAAGCGACGGGTATTTATACTGCCCACCACTTCATTGTTTTCTCTTTTTTGGGGGGTATTTCTGTGCTTGTGTAGTTGAAATAAAGAATAATGAAATAGTGATCGTAGCAGTAGAGTTGGTGAATCTGCACAAATCCAATTGGTTTTGTTAAACATCCTATCGCGGAAGGGAGTATCCGGAAGAATACGGTTACAACTTGGATGGTCTATCCAATCGTCCTGGAGGAAGATAACATCTGGAAGCAGCTGGACGAGGACTTAGCGGGGATGGGTTGCTACACATTAATCTGGAGGCTGTGGAGCCTCAAAAATGAGGATAGGATTCARAAGCTCCTCACTCAAGCCTTGAATCAGTATGAGAGGACAATGAGGGCTTGACACAAGACCTGGATCGAAGAGGCTTGGACAAAAGTTTACGGATTTGCAAAATACGGAGCCGGACTTGCCTCTCAATTGGATAAATTTTCAGCCGGAAAATTTATGAATTTGGCTCATGTCAAGGAGGGATTTGCTATCATTGATTGTGCAAATGAGAGACATAGACGGATATTGGAATTTTTKATTCTAATTTTTTATTCGGATAAGCCGACCCGGGTTATGATCATAGTGGTGAACACCATTTTTGGCGCTATAGAAGGAAGATTGGTGCACTGGGAGGAAGTCATAGCGGAGGGTGTGAGCAAGCTAGCGGATCACGTGGGGAAGGCCAAACATAGCCCTATCAGCCCCTACCTCTTTCATATGTATCATCATCACGAGTCTTGGAAAAAAGAGAGCTACTCGAATACAAAATCGGATGCAAAATCTTGAGGTACGGTCTCCACAGTGAAGTGGAAGGAGAGTCGCCCGGATTAGAGGGAGAAGAGTTCAAAAAGGTGGAGCCCTTGCTTGACCGGAGGGAGAAGCAAAAATCTAACGATTCGGCTTCATGGAAGCAGTTGCCGGAAAGTAGTCCGGAAGAAATCCCAGAACACTAGTAGAAAACGTAGGAATTTTGACAGAATTCTATTGATTTGGTCGCGTTGTCCCGGTCACTATTTTGTTGATTTCAACAGAAATCTGTTAATTTTTTACTGATTTCTGTTGAAATCAACAGATCAATGACCAAGACAACACGACCAAATCAACAAAATTCTATCAAAATTCCTACATTTTTTACAGTGGAAAGAAGTACGTGTTAGAAGTACTCAAGACTTACAAAGCCGGAGTTGAATGGGTGGAGCAAGCCAAGGCATATCACCTAACTTTTGGGGGATGCTGATCAAAGCTTCCAAAGAGCTAGGCGTCAAACCGGGTGACATCATAGAAGCAATCCGGAAGAGGTCGACTTCGGAAACGTTGCGAGAGAGGGAGGAGGAGATCCAATGCTTAGAGAAGGAACGGGAAAAACCTCCAGTCCTGGGTGAACTGGGCGGAAGGTGAGTTGGCAACATCAAGATAGAAAGAAAAGGAGGCGTTCCATCTCGTCAAGGGTTTGTCATGAAGACTGGTGGCGGAACCAATGGAGGTCATCAACAAAGCCGCCTTCTTTAATGCCTGGTTGATTAGAGAAGCTCCAATGACCGGATCCAAGGTGGTTGCCATCTTAGTTGATTTTTTAGCTCGGATGGAAATCGTATTGACTGAGATGCGGCATTTTTTGAAACGAATCAATCGACACCAATCAATGGACTTCTCTCAATTTTCAAAAGTGCAAGTTGTCGAGACAATCCCGGGTAAGGGGATTCTGGGCAGGGTTGTTCGGATGTCCGAAGTCTTGTCTAGAAGTCCATCGTCCGCGGACGCGCCCCCCCCCAGACGTCCACTAACATTCGAGACCGACCGCCGCCTGCTTGCATGACGTCAGTGAGACCGCCCGCCCATGTGCCCGACATTACCCGCCCGCCTGATGGCAAAGTGGCCGACCACTTGACTCCCGAACGGTGACCATTCGACCGCCCGACGTCATTTGACCGCTGGACGGCAAAGCAGTCGACCACCCGTCACCCTGCTCGCCCGTCCAACCGCCTAGATGTGAACGTCCGCTAGCTTTGGATGTTTAGACGTCCAGATGTCCGATTTTTGGACGTGATTTTGTCCAGGGCATTGGACGTGAACAACCCTGATTCTAGGTAAGCAGACTCCCCCAGTACCAACATAGGCGCAACCAAAAAGACTAAAGGCACTACTGTCTTAGGTAGTGGAGTCTTTACGTCAAGAAACACCTGGAAAGTCGGTTGTGAGGACAAGAGGTGAAACAAAAATGAGACCTAAGGGGAAGACCATTCCAACTCCGCCTAAGAGTTCCCTTCCACCAAAGGCCTCGGCTACCTGCCCAAATCCGCCCAATGGTTTCAAGGAACCAAGGCCCCAGACTCGGTCCAATCTTTCGGACCGGATGGCAATTTTAAATCCGGCTTGGACTCATCTGGAAAATTTCGAATACATGCAACAGACTATGCCTATTTGTGAGAGAGCAAAAGACATGCTCAAGATTGCATCTCCGGCAACCAACAAAGTAGGAGAAGAGGTGAATACCCGGATCATCAAGAAGTTGGAAGAGGACGAGTTTGAATCCAATGATGAAGAAACGGATGATGATTCCCCTCCCTTAGTGAGACAAAAGATCCAGATCCAAGCAGTTACCAAGACAACTGCAGTTTCAACCTAGGAGACAACTCCAGTGAAGGTCTTAGTTGCGGTACCAGCAAATCTATCTAACAGCACTTCAAGGAAGACAAAGAAGGGACAATAGTTAGGACAATTTTTTAGTTGGATAGGATTTGGTTTTCAGTTCCAAACTAGGTTTCTGAGTGTGGGCTTGGATCCGCACTTTTAGGATCTCAAGTGTTTGACCTTTTGGGTATCTCGGAAGGTCATTTGATTGGCCACCTGGATTTTTGGGTCGGCTTTTTTATTTTTATTTTTTGTTTTAAAGGGCGGGCAGGTTGTAGCCTTCCTATTCCATCCTAGCATTTTCAATCATCCGTTTTGTACTTCCATCTACTAATCTAAAACCATCAGTGAGCATGTTGGTTTTTGACTTCAATTGTGAGAGTTGTTGACTTGGTTGTTTGCTTGAGTACGGACGAACGAGGGGGAAATGAGAAGCCCTAGGAGATCACTTGCGATTTTTAGAAAACTACGTGAGTTAAAAGATAGGGTCCATTTAATTCAAAGGGGGGAAATTTTATATAATTTTTAGAGCTACTATAGGGTCTATGAAATGCTACATCCTCTAATATATATAAAATAGGGTATATAAAAATATCATATAGTAGGAATTTTTATTAATAAGTTAGCCTTGTCATATAGGAGTTGTACAAAAAATTTATGGTATATGGAGTATAAGTGTAGACAAATAATTTTGTGCGGAGGATAAAATGTGCACAATTCAATAAATGCTGGGGATTTCCTCTATCAATATGTCACTATTATTAGATAATTTCAGCTTGTCTATGAAAGTGTCAATATTCCAACAATGTAAGGGCATCTAAGAATCTATTGCTCTAAGAAAAAAACGTTGATTTGTAAATCTACAATGAACACTACAAGAAAATAGGGGTATAAATGACTTGTCCACAATGACTGCAGCAACAACAATGATTGCAAAATGATTGCAAAATGACTATTTTACAATCATTKTTGTTGGTGAAGTCATTGTGAACAAGTCATTTATACCTCTATTTTCTTAAAGTGGAAGGATGTATGGGTTAAAACAATGACAATGACAAACATTCAAAGAACAATCAACTTAAAACAATGATAGGTTCTCTTCATACTTGGTTTGGATGTCATGATTGTTTGATGCTCATGCAATGTTGCATGTTCCTTTTTATACTAGATTGATTAAAATACATGCCTTARAATTTAGAAATATCCAAAACTAGGGTTGAATTGCACATTCTTATTTATTATTATGTGAAATTGTATTATGGAACTAGCTCCTCATATATCAAAAAAATTAAGTACAAATGTAAGACATTGGTTTTATAGTGTATATCGTGTATGTATATGAAAAAATCGGACATACAAGTTTTAGATGTAAAGTAGCCCAACTAAAAAAAAAATTTGAAGAATTTATAAAAAATTATAGGGTATTAGAAATATGCTAGTAATAGTTTTTTTATGTAAAAATAGGGTCAACTTAAATACAACAATCAAGGTAAATAGCCCTACATCAAATAACCTCTTAACTCAAGTGTATACCTTAAATTACAAGGAGTGATCTCTCCGAGATGAGAAGAGGAGGAATTTGGATCTTGGAAAATTGGTGCAAACTAAGTGAGCACGTTCATATTGAGGTTTTAGGTTTGCGAAAGAGATCTTGCGCATAGTGCCTTTAAATGACCGGAAAGGTAATTTGGTGAGAGAAGTGGTGCGGATGCGGGTCCAAAATCTAGTTGATTTCGTGCGGAGATAAGCGGTCACCAGCAGAAATCCCCACACATTAAAAGGTCTGCCAACCACCAAATGGGACTAACCTCTAGAGAAAAATCCTCCTGTTGGATTTTGGATGTCTTTGATTTGTTGTTGTAGTGGGAGGAGTGGAAGAAAGATCTGAGTGACCTGCTTTCCGGATAGGCCATCTGAAAAGTTGTGAAGACGTCCTACCATTGATCTTGCAACAATATTATGCCATCAGTGTTTGAGTTTTTGTTAAAAGAGGTGAGAAAGTGAGAAAGATAAGTGGTGAGTCTCTATCCCTTTATACAATCAAAGGTGGAACCTCTAAGGGTAAAGTAGAGGCATTGAAAAGTAGTTTAGGAATARGAAAGGTAATCAAAAATTGGAAGGGATCACACTAGTAGAAAACGTAGGAATTTTGACAGAATTCTGTTGATTTGGTCTCGCTGTCTCGGTCGCTATTCTGTTGATTTCAACAGAAATTCATAAAAAATTACTAGAACACTGACCGAGACAATGTGACCAAATCAATAGAATTCTGTCAAAATTCCTACGATTTCTACTAGTGGGACCGGATCCAGATTGGATTTTGAATAGACACAAATTCGAAAAAGAGTGGAAAGGAGAACTGATAAGGGAAAGAGAGTTAATCCGGACAATTTGAGCTTGCAACAACATACTAGGATCTTTTAGGACAATATTTTGTATCATCTTGCAACCTTTGGGTGTTGTGAGGATACGTACGCCTAGATTGCGCGTATGATAGTCTTTAAAAACCTATACTATTGGAATGTCTTGAGGAACATGGAATCTAGGTGGAAGATAAAGGTTAGCAAACTCGTAATGGACTTCTACTTGGACATCTTCCAGGCTTTTGTAACACACAACAAGGACGTCTTTGGAATCTACACATGAGCAAAATTCATGCTTGGCTCAAAGGTAAGTGTCTCCATCTCAAGACCGGGTATCCTCAAGTCAAGAATAGGTGCTCAAAAATTGTTATTTGAGAAAGTCAGTTGCTTTTTGTAATGTCTTATCTTTTTGTTTATAGGATCTATTGTTATCCTAAAATCAAAGATATGATCTAGTGTCCTGGAACTCTGTTGCAAATGAAATTCCAATTGTTTTAACTAATCCATCTTTATTTGAATTTCAGATGTTTGAGGAGTACTTCTACAGATTTGTCCAAAAAAATGATGTTAAGACATATCTCAAAATTTCATACCTTGCAAAGAAGATGGATTAAAATGACGTCATGATGTCAAATTCATTTTATTCACTTACGTACAAAAAACCACCAATTCAAAAATCTATGGTACTTCATTTGAACTCCCACGCATTGTTGCCAATGACGCTGGACAGGGTTGTCCGGGCGTCTGCAGTCGCGGCCGGACGTCCGGCGTCCGCGGGTGCAGCCCCCTAGACGTCCCCTGACATTCGGACAGGCCGTCCGCTGGGACCATCCGTCACGGCCGCCCGCCAGAGCCGTCCGCCAGAGCCGTCCGCCCGTTAGAGACGTAGGCGAACGGACTCGCGGACACTTGTTTTTTGAATTTCGCAAGTCCGTTTGCCTATTTGCGCCCGCCTTTCCGTGTCCGCCTGTTTGCGTCCGCCCGACCCCGTCCGCCAGGCCGTTCGCTTGTCCGCATTCCGTCCGCCGTCCGCTCGCCGGACGTGAGCGTCCCGCAGATTTGGACGTCCGGACGTCCGATTTTGGGACGCAATTTCCCCCGGGACGTTGGATGTGGACAACCTTGACGTTGGAGTCACCGGCTGAATTACGCGTCCAAATCAACTCGGAAAGGAAGTTTGTCTATTTGCATGTTAACACTAAATCTAAAGTGTAGGGTATTGATCAGTTTGGGAACAACACACTTTAGATCCATGCATGGATTGCGGCTCTAGCTGTGTCTGCTATGCCTACTTTATTTGCTATGCTTGTTGTTTGTATTACGCCCCCTATCTTGCACACTTAGGAGGATGAAGAAGGTATAGAGATGGATACAAAGTTCGAGAAGAGCAAGAGGAGCGATGTTGCAAAAAAGAAGAGCATGTCTTGGGAGAGGAACAAGGTGGAGACATTGAGGATTTACACATTACCAACGCATTTGGGTCGGATGACATCTTTATGTAGGAGGAATTCCAACATTTTGTGGACAGCCTTGTCATCAACCTCAGCAACAATGAGGAGATTGATCATTTTCACRAGTYTGATGATGACGAAGAGGAGAAAGATTGTATTTCCAAGGTGAAGGAGTGAAGGGCACAATGACATGGAAGAATTGCTAAAGCAGTTGAATATTCAATTTGACTCAAGTTGCACTTTTCATGCAAACAGTGAATTTGCAAATGAGACAAATAGTCTACTCACCCATTTTTCCCCTCGTTGCTCCACGTTGCAACATAAAATTTTGATTTTTCCAAGTTACCTAGAATTTGGAACGGAAATCGGTTGGTTGGAATCCGGATTTAGTTAAGGAACGGAAGAAAAATGGAATTTAACAATGACAATGAAGTAACGGATTAGTTGGCATATTTCCGGTCAGAAATTATTTGGAACGGAACGCAGTGTAAACTCGGATTAGGGTTGGACCGGATATGGAGGACCGGACCGGATTGGGTCATGCTGACAGTCCTAGGTCCTGAGGCTATATTAAGCCTGAGACTGCCAGTTTCCCCTCTTTTTTCCTTGCTGTCTGGAGTGTCTGCGCGTGTTCCACTCTCTGCCAGTAAATGTTTCCAATTGTTGGAACAACAGCGTGAGCAGAGGAGTGCGAGTGTGTGAGGTTGTTTTTGCAGGTGTCCAGTTGAGATCGGAGAGAGATTGTGAAGAACGAGACATGCGGCTAGGTTAGGAGCGGATTCTACTGAGGATAGTTTAGTGTCCATGCCTAAGCTACGCAGGCCTAGACCAGGACCTTCCACTTCTTCCGATCCCGAGGTGAAGCTTCGGAAGGTGATTCCGGTTATTCCCTCTTCCGAACCGGAAAAGACGGAACTCATGGAGGATCTTGAATCCACGGGATGCATAGGGTTAATCAATAAACCCTGGGGCTTTAAGGAGGAACGGATGGTGAGGGAGCTCATGGGGAAGTTGTCAAATCAGTTTGACAACACCATCCGAGGGATATCCGGTCAATGGACCAAAGAGATGTAGAGAAAAGTTTACGGTTTTTGATCTGGCGGGTTCGGGATGGCCAGTCGAAGGGATGAGTGGATCAAGGGGAAGTTCCAATGAGCGGTGAACCAGAAGGACAGATATACAGTGGAGGACTACATTGAGGACCGGCACCGCCGACTGCTAGAGTTTCTTATTCCGATCATGCATATGGAAAAACCAACACGGGTAACGATATCCCTCGGCAACCTGATTTTTGGAGCACTAAGTCAAGACCGGAAAGTTGACTTTGGCCGGATCATTTCTGATCTGGTTGCCTAGCTCATTAGTACAGTGGGGAAGAGTAGGGTCACATCCGTGAGTCCCTATATCTTCAACCTCTACAAGGAGCGCGACCTTCTGACGAATATTGAAGAGAAGACCTTTAGGACTCAGGAGACACTCCTGAAGTATGGTGAATTGGAAATGGATGAAGATCCACTTTCCGAATTTGGTTCCGATCGAGAGTCCGAGGACAAAGATGAGGAGGTAGAAGGAGAAGGAGAAGGAGAAGGAGAAGGAAGATCAAGCGGCAGAAAATAACATCACCGCTTGGACGAGGGGAGCCTTCGAGTCAAAGCAGGCCAGGAAAAGAGAAGGGTCCAGAGGGAGAACCGGAAGCTGGACCGGAATAGCACCGAACCATATTGATAGATTTGAAGTCTAATGGCTCGTTCAAGAACCTCATCAAAATCCTGAGCGGAATCAGATTGGATTGGGAGGTAAAACAAAGAACCCTCTTGACAATTGGCAAGCTGGTGGGTGCGGAACCGGATAGTTTGTTGCCAGGAAAGGTGGCAAAATGTATCTCGGATTCCAAAGAGTACAAACAACTGCACACGGAGATTTGACGGTTGTAGGAGGAGGTGGATCGCTTGAATGCGGAACTCTTTGTGGTGAAGGAAGACGCAGATGCCAACCGGGAGATGTTTAAAGAGATCCGGAAGGTGGCAGAGCGAGTAACAATAACCTTTGGCGAGACCGGAGAGTCCCTCGCCAAGGCTAAGCTGTTCGATGAGAAGGAGGAGCGGAAACCATTCGGTTCCCGCATTCTGAGAATCCTCTTCGATTACTCGAAGAAGATTGAAGAAACCATGAGAGAGGCAAGGGAGGTTGCAGACCGGATTGAGGAGTGAAGTCAGAAATTGGTGAGAGTGGCCTGTCCGACCGGAATCCATCTTTTGGATTTGTCACTTCCAGAAGATTTTCCAGATTCGCCAATCTCCATGGACCCAAAGTTTTCAACCACAGCGTCCAAGAAGCAGCAAAAGGAGACGACACCGCCTGCCATGGCGGAACAGATTGACTTGGATTTGCCTCCACATCCGCGCGGACAGGTCCCTGGCGCTGAAAGGGAGTGTATCCGGAATCTGACCGATGTCTTCGTGGTCATGCCATGGGAAGTAGAGAGTCCAACCATTGGCTTTGTAGTTAGGGAGGCTTGAATTTTGATTTTATGTTAGGCAGCTAGGAACGGAACCGGATCCGTCCAGATACTTAGAAAATCCTGACTTATAGTTAGGCGGATTTCTAGGGTCTTTTTGCCCTTTTTGTACTTTTTGTGTGTGATATTTAAATGAGCCCTGTAAGGTGGGCTGGGAGTCTTTTCATTGTAAATTCGTTTGTGTTTCTATTTGCTCTCTCATTGTATGTCTTCCCAAGCTTGGCAGGGCCGTACATGGAGGAGTTAGGAGGGCGCAATCCGGTTTGCAAGAGAATTCTTCCTTTGGTGTTGTATTTTCAATTCTATGTGCATGTGAGCAGGTAGTAAGAGTTCAGAGTGAATTTCAATTCCTCAACATTCTATGGTCTTCAATTCCGGGTGGGAAAACCGTTGATTAGGCTAGGTGGATAGGGAGGGATTCCTTAGTCATGGTAGAACTCTTGGGTGGGAAATCTGGTTGACTGTCCAATCTCCTAAGGGGTCTCATCATCCAAGTTGGTAAATGGGAGAAGGTTGTATTTGAGTGTTGGAATGGATAGGTTCACTTGTAGCCACCTAAGCTTCGCGTAGATTTGAAGGAAAATCGAGGTCGTTGTAATATGAGTGGATTGTACAAGGGGATCTCTATGTGACCTACAGTCCGGATTACCGTCTGGGTTGTTGTGAAGGACCAAACCAGATCCAAAATAGAGTAGGAAGTTAGAAGATAGAAAAGTGGGTCTTCAGCCACTATAATTCACGAAAGAAGTGGAGCCTACCACTCTCAAAGTAAAATAGTGATCCCTCTGATCATTAAACAAAGGTAAAATCAAACCGGATTGGTTCAGAGTGATAACTAGGATCAGAAGTAGTAGGGTCTTGGGTTGCGATTGTTTGTGACTTAGAAAGCTTGTAGGATCGGAAAAAAATAGTAATCCGATCCAGGGTTTTTTGTGTGTTTTTGTGTTTTAGTTTCCTGTTGAGGACCGGAAGAGTAAGAATTGTGCTTAAGTGTTTAAATCATCTAACTACTTCACAGGATCTTTTGGGTTCAATCTTTAGAGTCACTTAGTTATACTCTAGGGTGGTTTTGTGAGTATAACAGGGAATTTACTTGCCCTATGCTGTGACACTCCACCACCACCACCTCCAATTCCATCCACCAACACTCTAGCCCTTCAAGATGTGAAGCAGCTAGTATTTGGGTTGCATTATCCTTGAGTCAAGGATTAAGCTGACGTGGCTTCCTTAGCCCATGAGGATGTGGTCGCTTCAATGCCATTGTTCCAACTATTCAGGATGCCTTCTCTTAAACAGGGAGCTTTTGTCATATTGTAGGATTTAGAGATTTCTCCAACAACAGATGCTAATGAAGATGCAAGGTGATGATAATGATGAGGGGAAGGCACGACCTACAACTCAGGCTAGTGCGGCGGATGTATTGGCAAGTGAGATGGCACGCCAAGACTTTCTAGAGTTGCACTTGCCCTTTTTGTTGAGGAAGAAAAGCTGGACCATAGGAGGAATTCTTGCTATGGCTTAATTTTGGAACTCTTTTTTGGAATATTTTCTTCCTACTTCCCCTTTCTCTTTGGTAAAATTTATYCTTGGACTTAATTTTCTCTTCTAATCCAACTATCTTACAACTTCCTCACATACCACCAGCCCTTTTTTTTGGGGCAAAATGGAGCCAGAAAACACCAATGAGAAATTACTGGCAAAAAAAACTCAAAGGAATTTAAATAAAAAAAGGAATTTGGTGCCAGGAAGCGTATTAGGGTTTAGGGGGTGGGGCCTGAAAACCCCAACCTTGGTCGCCACTGTCGCTTGCTCTTGCTCCTCAGCTGCGACTACATTTTAAAACTTGGCGCCCAATTGCTCCTTCTCCACCACCTTTGTCGACATCTCCGCTTGTCTTCTTGATCTGTTCATTGCCAGTATTGTACAAGCCTTTTAAAACTAGAGTCGCCAGATTTTCTACACATCATTGCACTCTGTCGCCTCTATCATTTCCAATCTTCTTGTGTTAATCGCTTGCATTGGAATTAGAATTACAAATTTGTGAAGGATTTTGCAATCGATTTCGGCGACGCTGCATTTGCTACTATGATGGAGAGCTTCGGAAGTTAGTTACTACTTGGTCTTGGTCGTTTATGGATGGGAGGATGAAAGAGCTACTAGACTATATTAGTGTACAATAAAGTCCTTATCTTATTTGCACAAGTCCTTCTCTTCTATGGGTTGCAATGAGTTCGAAATTGCAGTACGCCTGCATTGCTCTTTGTTTGCTTTGTGAGTTCTGGTTCTGGTTGTTCGTTTTGTCTACCACACCATGGTTTGATCGAGCATCGCCAAAGGTGGTTGTCAACGTTACAATTTTTATGTTTTAAAGAGCCCCATGGTTTGACAAGCTCGCCAACGGTGGTTTAGATTTTCACTTAGCATTGTCTCTGTTGTTCTTTACTTGCCATAGTTGTAAACATTCGGTTGCAATGGGCAAGGATGAGAAGTGTTTAGGATTGGATGACCAGAACTTCCACAAAGAAGATGTTGTAATGTAAGACGTTCTGCCAGCAATGGCGAAAGAGCTTTCTGGAGCAGCCGTTGCAAGGGCAGCCCGTGTAGCTGCACGCAAGGCGGAGAGGGAGGCTACTCTCCATCGCCGCGAGCTGAAGGGCAAATCGGTTTGTCCCAAAGATAGCATGGCTCAGCGGAGTGCGTGCCAGGTAGTGTCAATTACAAATTTTTTCCAAAGTTCTCGAAACCCAAGCAATCCGCAGCTTTTGCATTTTATTAGTAATTCTACGCCATCGGATCCACGATCTAGTAGTTCTAAAAGTGTTTCCTTCAACCCCATGTCTGTAGATAGTGAGGTCTTCATTGTTGAAGCTCCGAACATGTCACAGATAGGGAGCAACAATAGTGGGCAATTTGAGATAGTAGTAGCAGCTCACGAACTGCACCGGCAACTGAGGGACGATATGGTGTAAATCTCTGATGGAGAAGAAGACTTGGAGTCTGATGATGAATTCCAAGAAATTCTTGCACCTGCACCTAAAAAATCCAAGATGAACTATGATCAAACTCGCCGATTCCAGAACGAGTGGGTTGCTAAATTGGTTTGGGCTGAACCGATCCGAGGAACTGATGGTATTGTTCACCTTGTGAAGTGCACAACTTGCTCTACTTTCAAAAAAAAAAAAAATCTTGGGTCCAAAGTGGGACACATTGATGAAACACGAGGGGAGGAAGAAAGTTGCGTTTGATATGCCGAAGTACAAAGTGAAGGTAGGCGAGTGGTTTATTTTGAAGATAAGTCATCATCAAATCAATCTAAGACTATTTGCAACTAAGCAACCTACTTCTGTGCTTCAACAGATGAATACTACCACTTCAATGGCATGTTCTAAGAAAATTGTGCAGTTGTGCACAATCTTCCAAATCTTGTCATTTGGCCGTTCCATGTTAAAATATGAAGAGAGGCAAGCATTATACTCATTCCTCAATGCTCCAAACTTACCAAGGATGCATTGGAATAAAAGCTTGGGGTGGAAGATGGCTGACTACATGTACTCCCAAGTCAAAGAATCGATCAAAAAGAAGATTAATGATGCTCACTTCATTGCCCTTACATGTAATAAAGTGACCACTGTGGATATTGGGAGTTGGATATGCATTCACGTTTATGTGGTAGAAAACTATGTAAGGATCCCACACTTGATTTCTTTACAGCGTTTGGTGGATGGAAGTGGTGCGGACAGCTTGACAATACTCATCATGAATGCTTTGGAGCGTGGAGGAGATCTCATGTTTGAGCAAATTTCAAGAAGACTGATTTGTTTTGGGGCAGATTGTGTAAGCACCTTTCAAGGTCTCCGAAGTGGAGTGACCACGCAAATTCAAACTAAGTTTGCTCCATTTTGCACAGAGGGCCATTACATGGCCCATAGGTGCAATCTTGCAGCTAAGTCTTTGTCTGCACTTCCCATATTTTTAGTTGTGGAGCAAGTGATTCAAAAGACACATTCATACTTCAACAAGAACCCAAAGCGTCTAAGTGATTACCAAAATTTAGCAGAGGTTATGGAAACAAAGGGTTTCAAACCACTACTCCAAGTATCTACAACATGGGTGTCCCTGTTGGAGCCGCTAAGGAGGCTACTGGCGGACTACTACACTCATCTTGCCAAGATGAAGGATGATGTCGGGAAAAACAAAGCTGCTGAGGTACAACCCGTCCTTTCCTTGCCTTTTTTTTTCCTTCTTGTGGTATGGGACTCTGCTCTGCAAAAATCTTTGTTGTTTGGACGTTTAGGCTGGTGGCGGAGATGCTATCAATTTGGGCTTCGCTGAAACATGAGTACATTTTAAACTTGGTACAAAACCCTGTAGTGGCTTGGTTGCCGCTAGCTCTTCATCTACCTGCTTGTTGCATTTCAAATGTTGTGTGCATCTGATAATGGTAGAGCTCGCTCCTAGAACATCATTGATTAGCAGGATGCTTTTGTGGACATTTACTTGTAATTACTTTTGGTTTCTAAGGTATGATGACTGAGCATGAGAGATTTTAAAGAGGAATTCACAAGTCTCCAGTTTGTCTTCAACTCTTGGATTTACCGTCAAGTTTCCTTGTTCTTTTGAACCAATGCTTCACCTAAGCCAGCATAGTTAAATTGCATTCTTCATTAGTGTTGAGGTACCGGTGCAGGGAGTATTCATCTTTTTTTTCTGTTTGCTAAGACATCAGAAAACCAAGAGTCCGTAACCTTGGTTAGTACAAGTTAGAGTTCTTAATTAGAAAAGAGAAGATTTTTCAATTCATACGATCGATGAGCTAGTGGGACTGGGTGATCAATTGAAAAGTAGAACATAATTTCTTTTGCAAGTAATTACATAATTTGCTTATGATTTCAAAGCAAGTGGACAACAAAATATATGCCTGGACTAGTTATTATGCCTTTGGTGCTAAAATCCAACATATGTTCAAATTCAATCGGAAAGCCATATTGGAAGTAGTTTTCAAATTCAACTAGATTATCGAAAATCCAGATTGGAGTTAGTGTTCAAATTCAATCGGAAAGCCAAATTGGAAGTAGTTTTCAAATTCAATCAAATTATCAAAAATCTAGATTGGAGTTAGTGTTTAGATTCAATCTGAAAGCCAAATTGGAAGTAGTGTTCAGATTCGATTAGATGTAAGTAGTCTCCATGTTGAGCCCAAGGTTCGGCAAGCAGGTACAATGATTGATCAATTGACTTGGACCGTGACCTTCATGAAGTTGTATCTTCCATCGATTGTCGTGGCATTCATTGTTTTTTTGATGAGGAAGTATAATTCTTTTTGCTGTAAATTTATTGACTATAGAATGCATTTACTCAATTGTTTTGGTACTTTGATGAGTGCCATGATAATGGGATAGGAGCACGTGTCAAGGTAGTAATAGAAGCAGGATGCTCTCGAACTTTTGGAATTAATGTACAAGTCTTGAAATTGCTTGTGGAGTTGTGGTGGGTTCATGCATTTGGTTGAAACATGCAGCCGTAAGAAATTTGTGGAACTTAATTACATGTTGTTTGGCCATGACTTGTGATTGTTGTCTCTTAGGGTGGAGTGCTTTTAAGGTGGAAGCACCCATTCTTGACTGAAAGATGGAAAGTGGACAGTTTTCTTTAGAAAGGATGAGGGATGTACACAAGCTGTGATTAGGTATATACACACCTTTGATTTTAGTTATACTATACCACAAGTAAGTTAGAGCTTTGTTGTTCTACAATATTTGTGCCTTTCATTCCGGTAAATCAGAGCTTTTTTGTTCTACTGATTGATATTCTAAATGTAGGTAAGTGAATTTTTGCAAACTACTGGATTCTCTTCATAAAATAGAAATTGAGATGTATTATTTTGAACATCTGACTTGACAAGAATCTCGTTACACTAGTGAATACTGATATCGTTGCTAGGTCTGTTTTCACGTTTTCTTGAGATTGTTCAATTCAATAAAGTTAATATTCACTTAGCTTTGCAGATTTGATTCCTGGCAGTGTTGCATTYAGTGCCTGAGTGGTTGACCGTGAAGATGTTTCTTYAGTCTRTTAAGCTATTAGATTTCTKATATACCTTGATACTTAGCTTCATGAAGTTGTGGTAGATATAAAATGTCAGGGATCCAAATGATATATTTTAGAGTTGTCATGTTGWACWTGAATTTGTTGTATCCAAAWTTGTTGCATTCTTTCTATACAGTAAAAGCTCCTTTGTTATTAGGTGAAAACTTGGTGTAAGTTTTCAGTGAGGATGGCTTCAATGTTTGAACCCTTAGAATTATGGTGTCCAATTTTTTTTACAATTATGCAGACAACTGACATCATACTCCTTGGTGTGTGCAGAAATGTCTAAGCCTAATGTTGGCTCTTTATGCACTTCTTGGAATGACAACTCTCATGCCTCTTCTTGAAACAATGGATATGTCAGTCACCTTTGCTCAAAAGCGCGATGTTTACATTTGTGACTTTGTAGCTGCATTGAAGATTGCAGAAGGGCAATTGTATACATTATTTATTGACAAAGCCACTGCCTATAGTGCTGATGAGTTTTGGACATTCAAGAACATTCTTGATTGCTCTCACAGTCAGATCCACATGAAGTGGCTTTCAGACCGCAACAATGACTCTGCCCAACTTGTATTTGTGGCAAATGGTCAGAAAATTTGGGCAATGCATCAAAAATCAGTTGTGAACACAGATGTCTTTGCAACAGTGGTCACTACTGTGAAGACAGAGTGCATAGGTATGTAACTTATGACTTCTTTATGTTATTCCCACCCAACTATTTAACTTCATGGCTTGCTGAATCATTATTGGAATGATTGAGCATGGTTTAGTTCAAGGCTACTTGGTATTTTTGTTATGAATTTTGAGTTTCATTTTAATGTGAAGATGGGCTAGTTGATTAGCTTCAGCACTCATTGATATTAATATGTTATGAGAATGATTGAGCCAAGTTTAGCTTAAGACTTCCTGGTATTTGAGTTTGATATGTTCATTTTCATTTTTGTTTGAATATTTGCTCACAACTTTGCTTCAACATTAATCTATTTCAATCTTTACATTGTTGATGACATTTTTCTTCTTCTCTACAGGGGCAGCTCGACGACTATTAAGGGAACTTGAAGCACGATTTCCGTCCCATGCTATCATGGATGCCCTTGGAGTGGTCTACCTACAATACTGGCTACAAAGTGGAGCAGAAGAATGTTTCCCCAAACATTTATCAACTCTCATGTCCTACTACTGTAAACCAAAGTTGGTTGAAGTTGACAAGGTGAAAACACTTAATTCCACCTATCTTGGATTGTCACAAACTAGAAACTGAGCAAGGTTTGTTTAAGTTGGCCATGGTAAACAATGCTAAAAAGCATATGGAGCCTCTTTTTGACTTGAACCCCCTCACCCGTCTTTGGCGTTACTTGGATCCATGTACTGTTTTGAGAGTCAAGGCATTCCCTGAGTACTACAAGTTGGCTAAAGTGGCAATTGTCCAAGTTCTAGGATCTATTGAGGATGAGAGATGCTTTAGCTCTCTGGCATTTTTGAAGAACAAGTTGAGGAAAGCCTTAGACACCCATTTGGAATGTATTGTGGGAATGTACTCCCAAAAGATTTTTACCTTAGAGACTTTTCCTTATGATGGTGCCTACAAGCAATGGGTGGAAGCAGTTGATCATCGATATGGGCTTTGAGTTCAATTTTAAAGTAAGTTGGTGTTAGTGAAGTCCTAGAGCCATGCTTGATTTAGGACTTTGTCTTCACTGGATGGGGCCCTTGCTTGGCCATTTGTTATCCATGGAAACCCTCTATGAATGAATTTATATTTTCTTACATTATATGCTATCATGTGTATACTTTAAAGTTGAATTGGTAGTTTTTCATTACTTACTTGAAAGATGGTGCCTAAAGCCATCCACATCTCTTTATAACTTCACCTTATTTTCCTTCCAACAAATCTCTCAAGTGCCAAATGATATAAACACTTTAAAAGAAAATCCCCTCTTTTGGTTATAAATATTTTTTCCAAGTGCCAAAATTTGTCACCACTTCTAGAAAATTTGTGCCAAATTCATCATCTAAAAAAACCCATCGCCAATAGAATTCAGTAAAAAAAATGCAGCCCTTGCCATGTGGGCTATAGAACAAAGGTAAACTATAGCCAATCTGGCTTCCAGCAAAAATCCAAAAAAAAAAGGCTGCATACCACATCCTAACATCCTTATGTTGATTTTTCCCWTACAACCTTGTGATCAACAAATTCAAAGCAATGACTAATAATCAAATTAAAAAATGACCTATACTTAGGCCTTTGAGGTTGAACTTTGATCTATCTCAGCTCTTGACTAGGTCTTTAGCTACCCTTGCATTTGAGCTAGTCTTTAGGGTTTTGTCCTTCTCAATTGGGCTTGAAATTCCAYAATATCTTATCTTTGTCTTCTTTTGTGGCATATTTTGTTCTTYWRTTTTGATTCTTCTTGCTTGTCTTCTCTCCCCGCTTTGATCCTACTTCCGGCATCATCTTCCTTGTGTTCTCATTGGGTCTTCACGCTTGATCTTCACATTGGTGTTGCTCTTGTTTGTCTTATCCTCTTAATTTGATCTAGTCTTCTTTGGGCCTTATGTTCCTTTAAGATATAGGAAATCAAAAAAAATGTGAGCCATTGATTTTAGAAGGCTATCTTTAATTTGATTAAACCTCCTACTTCTTATTATATCTYCAGAAACTCATCAAAACTTAGCGCCAACTTAAAACAAAAAAAGGTTTAAAACCCAACTTTTGGAGGTTGATTTTTTTGTGAAAAGTAACTAGCTAASGCAGTTTAGAAGGCATGATGAAGTAAAAAAACCTAACTTAAGCTCCATTCCATTTTTGTATTAAATCTTTGATGAAACTTTCACGCACCTTGGATAATATGTAAAGGCTTTCTATTGTAGGTTGAAGCGGTTGATCATTCAAAGGAGCATCTTCTGACCAAAAAAAATCCAATTTTTTTATAAAATTCCWCAAAAGATATTCAAGCATGTTTTTTACTTTGCATAATTATCAAAGATAAATAAAATCCCGCTACAATCTTTCAATATTAGGTTCCATAGAAGTTTTTATACGGAGAGTCAATTTTGTTGTTGAATCTCTAAGCATGATTTCAATCTCTAAACACTATCTTTTGGCCATAAATACCCTCCAATCCTCCATTGGTCTATTGTGATATTTCAACTTGCAAGCTAAAAATTGAGGTTTCTACTAATCTAAGAATTCGATTGGCAATTTGAAGCTTATCAGTGGAACTTGGCTTTACGATTCTTGGCAGAGTTTTTTTGGACCAATTCAGCCTTGTTTTGTCACATGCATAGTAGATTAGGCAATTTTGGATTATTTTTATTGAATATTTACAATTTGTATTGATTTGCGGTTCCTGGGTCATTAAAGTTATTGAAGATTACAAGAGAGCGACACTATTTGTGACGAAGAATAGGACCGGTGTTTCTTGCAATGACCCTCCTGAGCTGTATATAAGCAGATTTGATGTACTTGGATAAAAATAGTCAAAAAATGAAAAAATTCTATATTGTCATGTATCATAACTATTTTGGTCTTATACTTTGTTTTGGGCTTTTTGTTCATATATCCATACTTAATTTTACAAAAAATGAAAAAAAAAAAAAAAAAAAACTGATAAACCTCAAGTGACAAAATTAAAGATTACACTACCTATGCTGCTACCTTTGCAAAATAGACATCCTTGATGACAAATTCATTTATGCACCAAGTTATAGCTTGGCTAAGTCAAAGTTTTTTTTAGTTTGAGCAAAAATCATCATTGTCTCAAAATAGATAGGGCCACATTTTTCTATGTACTTCATTTGTACTATATTATTTTGTATTTGCCAAGATTGAAAGGATTTTAAGCATATGGAATGAAAAATGTTTATGCATTCATGAAGTATGGGTTTTGTATCATTAGTCAAATGTTTTGAAATAAAAAGGTATGAATGGCCAAAAACTATAACTGTACATATGAATATAAAATTCACTAATACTTATATGAATATAAAACCAATTTTTTTTCCTTTTCTTTTCTATTTTTTCCCTTTTCTTTTCTATTTTTTTTCCATTCTTTTTTTCCTTCATTTTCCATTTTTTTTCTATTTTTTTTTCTATTTTTTTTCCTTTTTTCCTATAATTTCCATTCTTTTCATTTTTGTTTGGATAAGTTTGTTTCCTATTTTTCCCATTTAATTTTATATTTTTTGGAGGATGTCTTCCAAATTTTATAGTTTTGTTTTTTACAGGATTAATCACTACTTCAAGTTGGAGCAATGAACGGGAAGTACCGGCATCTAGTTACAACCTAGCCAAAAAATTTTGAAGATTTTCGAATGGCTTAGAAATTTTTAAGATGGAGTACCAAAAAAAAAAATGGTGTTTTCGAAAACGGGCCGAGTAGGAAAATAAATCCTAGGCAATTTGGCCATCTACCCTAGGGATACGTAGAAAAATGACTGATATAAAAATCTTTTTCGCGGCGGGCAACCGACCAGTCATATACTTCTTAGGAAATTTTTATAATGCATACATAGTAATATAATATACGTGATTACATGTAAAACAATTTTCTATAATACCCAAAGTTTACTTTGTGAAACAACATCAAGTATAAATGACTTTGCTGTAAAATATTAAAAGAGTGACATTTTGACTTTACTATAAAATAATAAAAGAATGACACTGTGTGAGCGCCAGAGCAGCCAGCGAGGACTGACCGACTAAGGAGCCGTTGATAGCCTTGATGCAAAACCTCCAAATCTCCAATTCGGCGCTTGAAGGGACCACCGGCCACTTTGAAGTTTCAACGAGTTGTGTCAATCTGTCACTATAATTTTTTTGTTAGGTTTTCCCTCATTTTCCCCTATTGACCCCTCTGTAACAGTCTGGCTCTCTCAACAGTCTCAAGTTTGTTTGGCGGAGTTGGCGCTTGGGTGCTCAATGGTTGCACTCTTGGTTGTCTTGCTCGATTTTGATTTGTGAGCGGCTTGGCAGTCTAACTCTCTCAATTTTGCTTGGCGGAGTTGGCGCTTGGGTGCTCAGCGGTTGCAGTCTTGCTCGATTGTGATTTGTGAGAGTCTCAGATTGCTGCTCAATTGCTCATTGCGAACTTGCTGACTTGCTCACTCATGGTCTCACGGATACACAAACTCACTTCATTGCGTAGTGCGTATGTGGTTTAGGGTCTCTAGACTTGAATCTTTACTGCAATTTGCACTCTTGCGCGTGCTTCTCTTTTGGCCTTTGACAATGCAATTACTGCAATCTCGGCAAGTTAGCCATCGCGCGGTTTAGGGTTTAGGGCGTCTGTAACCCGATTTTGTGAAACAAACTGCGATTTAGTAGATTTGCAATTTAGGGTGCGCACGCAAGGTAGCGGGAGGGCCCAAATCAATCAAACATTCCGGAAGTTCAGCTCTGAGAGACGGCGATTAGTGCGTTTGCTCCTGCGGGCGATCAAGGCAGCTGCTGCTGCTGGCGATCGGTGCAGCAAAATCAAGTATGTTTGCATTTTTTTTCATGGTTGAATTCATATATTCTATGTTTCAAATTTTTGCAATGCATTGCTTGAAGTCTGAGCAATGTTGCTTGTTGTTCTTGCTTGTTGTTCTTGCTTGTTGTTCTTACTTGTTGTTGCTTCCTTGTACCTCCTGATCTCTCTGTTACTTTCACAATGTTACTTGTTGTTCTTCCTTGCTCTTGCTACCTTCTGATTTTTCTGCCATTTTCACCATTTTGGCAATGTTCTTGCTTGTTGTTTCTATCTACTAATCTCTCTGTTACTTTCTTGAGTGTGCTTGAGTGCAGGGTTATGGCAAAGAGGCAGAAGTCACTCCGCGACCACTACTTCTCAAAGTCYCGGGAAATGGATCTTGGAGACATGGCTTCTTCTACCTCCGAGACCTCCAAAATAGCCGAGAGTCCTGGACTTGCTGTAGATCACCCCCACCCCCCCTTCCCAAGAAAAAATTGCTCGCGGGTTGTGGAAGGAGTCTTGGAGTACTCAATTTGATTGTTTGCAACTTTCTCTTGATGTAAGTAGAGTCTTCTGCAAGATCTGTATGGACAAGGGGGGACGATCAGTCTACGCAAAAGAAGGTTCTAAGAATTTTAAAGTTTCAGCCTTCTTGGATCATGCCCGATTCAATAAACATAGGCGGCTTTTTTAGGCTTCAAGCACCAAGGAGAGGACTATGGAGAAGGCAATTCTTCATGGACAACGTGCGTGTGACGAAGCTTTGATGAATCTTTTTCAAGCGGCTTACTTCACAGGGAAGTAGTCCTTGCCTTTTGCTAAATTTCCGTTTTCGTGTTCATTGTCAAAATCTGTGAGGGCCCCAATCACAGCTAGTATGTATCACGATGAGAAGGCTTGATCAGATCTGGTTTGCTGTATTTCAGTGGTCTTGAAAAAAAAAATCTTGTATAGAGTTTGAAACTCTCTTTTCTATGGGATTATGATAGATGAGTCCACTGACATTTTAGTCATTGGACATTTGGTTGTATTTGCCACCATTGTTGAGGAGGGATTGCTTATCACTTTGTTTTTAGGGTTGCTGTAGATCCAGGGTGGGAAGAAGGATGCTATTGTTATTTATGATACACTCATATATCATTTACGCACTCGGCAGCTTGACCTCTGCAAATTTGTGGCTTTTGGGAGCAATGGGGCGAGCACCATGGTGGGCAGCCAAGGCGGCGTGGCAACAAAAATCAGGGTGCAAGTGAATCCGTTCCTCTTGTCGTGTCATTGTGTTGCTCATTGTACTAACTTAGCAGCCCTAGATGGTGCCAAGGCGTCGGACTGTAAGTCCTTGTCTATTGAAGTTGATTCACTGCTGAACACAATTGCCTCATTCTTTAACAAGTCAAGCAAGCGGAAGCACACCCTATCTGCTTTACAAGAAGAGCTTGCTGATGCCAAAAAACTATGAAGAGGTATCACAAAATTTGGTGGCTTAGCAAGTGGCAGGCTGTCACTGCTCTCTGCACTTCTCTAGAGTCGGTCCTTCTGTTCTTTCAATCTATGAGTGCGGCTGATTTAGTGCAGGCCCAGGCGGTGTTGGCTAAGCTGGGTCAATTCAAGTACATCTACATTCTATACTTCCTTGCAAACATTTTGCATTCTTTAGCGATGCCTTCTAAAGTGTTTCAAAGTAAGTTTGTTGACGTTAATAGCATAGGCAGCATAGTCTGGTTTGAAATTGCTCAAATTCGTATGTTTTTCATTGTGGAAACCTGTGACTTGAACGCTGCCATGTTCAATGAGCAGACCGGATATCATTTGCTTCCTCAATATGGTCCTCATGGGGGGTACTTGAGGAGATTGCAGTCAGAAATTTGGGGCAATATGTTTTATGGCTTTTAGATGGAGAGAAGTAGGCTCGGGACTGACTTAAGAGAGGCGTTGGATTTTCAAAGGGCTTTTGCTAAAGCTGTTTGCACAGGTTTGGATGCTAGATTTCAAGATAATGATTTCATTTTGTGTTTTAAAGTATTCAATCCAACTAACATGCCCTCTAGGCAAGTGGGCTTGCAAAATGTCTTTGTTGCAGAATTGGAGGTACTGCTAGCCCATTTTGGTGTAGACCGATTTGATGTTGGTTTTCATCTCGTTGCCCTTATAAAAGCTACGGCCTGCAAACGAGAGTTTTTGGCTTTCAAGCTCCAATGCACCAGCGAATGGAGAGCAAGTATCGTTTTTTATACTCTAACCCCTCTTCGTGTTTGAATGGTGGAGGTGGTAGTAGTGCATCATTTTCGTCTGCGGCACTTGATACTCATGGTAGTGCTACTAAAATTGCATGACTTCTTATACTAATTGTATTAACCAGCCTCCGGAAAATACTTGGACTCTCTTTTGGATCCTTGTATTTTTTGAAGGCTACATCCTTGGCCCTAGTTTGGTAGGGGCTTCGCCAAGTTCAACTCCTGCTAAGGATACTGAAAACTCCAAACAAAAAAAAATTGGGAGTGGAGTAAAAACTCTTACACAGAAACAAAAAAAATTGGAAGGTGGAGTGAAAACTCTGCCACGGAAACAAAAAAAATGGCTCTATTTTTCGCATTTTGGAAAATGGCCAAGTGAAAAAATTTAGAAATGCCAAATGCCAAATGGAATTTCAAAATGGAGGATTCATCCAAATAAAAAAAAACTTTCTAGGCTGCATCCGAGTGTAATTGAAAAAAGCCAAGCCAACTTCCACTTTCAAAGAAATAGTCCATTTATTAAAAAAATACTTCCCGGACTGTGGGTTGGAGTATATATGCAAGAAGTCCAGGAGACTATAATAAGTTAGAAGCCCACAAGGCTGCAAATTATGCCAGTGGGCGCAGTCTTCACATTGAGCTTACTTTTAAAAGTTGATTAAAAGCACCTGTAGTGGAGGCAAAATAATATGCACCTTTGTTTTTTTTATTGTTATTTGCTCAATTGATTATATTGTATTCAATAAAAAAAATTGTAATTGCATATAAAGGAGATTTGTATTAGGTGAATTAAGCATTTAACTATGCATTGAAAAGATGGCTCCCCATTAAAATTAAAAATATCCCCCCCCCCTCTAAATACCCCCCTGAATACATATAAAAAATATGTGTACAGAATACATATATTGAATATATATACTAAACATGTATACGGGTTGATTGTCCCATATTGATTGTCCACCCTAAACCTTCTGAAGATTATAAAAGGTGGAAGGGGGGATGCAAATGTATAATTTTTAATTTTAAAAATTTTAAAATTTTAAAAATTTGGTAAGGGGTTGGGTTGAGTTAATAATTTTAAGAAAATGTTGTCTTTTGGGTTCATGCCTCACTATGCCTATGCACCCAAAAGACAACCCACATTTAACTATGTCATGAAGTTTAAAGACCATTTTCTATTGGAAATGTAAATGGCAGCAAATAAAACAAAAGAAAAGCAGTCTCCATGATCATGGGGTTAGCATAGGTCCAAAAACTCATTATTCATAATGAATTTTGTGCATTTTTGGAAAAAAAAAATTGAAAAAAAAATTTAGAAAAAACTTTAAAAATTTTGTTTTGGGGACTCTAGGCTCACAAGCTCCACATTCACAACTCACAAACTCACCACTCTAAACTTGCATGTGAGCACCGTTGTGTCTAAGTTCCATATAGATATTTTTGTGACCATTGTCATTGGAGTTGTAAGCCAAGGTCAAAACTTTTAGTAGAATGTTAGTAGTAGCACTAAACGCAAAGGTAAACGCAAAGGAGGTCTGTCAATATATTAAATTTGTAGATTTCAGAATTTTTTGAGTTTYTTATCTCAAATATTTATTTTTGCATGTCTTGTAAACCTGAGTATAGTCAAAAAATTATTCTTTTATATGTTGAATTTTTAATAATGGTATATATAGATAATGAAGGACTTCAATTACTACATTTTAAATGGCATATTAAATTTAAATTGTATAGTTGATTTTCATTTTTAGAAYTGCACATTGAAATAGTAGATATTCAAGTTGCTAAATTATTTTATACAATTTTCAAGGTATTCACAAAACTATTTTAGTTTCTTTTTAAGGTCCAAGGGATAAATATCGAAACTCATGCCATAGCTTCAAAATCTACATTTTATTTTCTATAATTTTGCAAACTAGATTTTCAAATGCAGTTTATGAATTGATTTTGCCAGGAATTCCAATAGCTTGAGAAACTTGTATTATTTTTTTATTACTAAAAAAACACGAATTCAATTTTGAGTTGGATTTTAATATAAAAAATAAATAAAAATTTTGCAACTTGCAATTTGATTTTTAGATGCTGATTCCACTTGCATTTCAATATTTTTTAATAATCTTAAAGCTAATTGTCATGTTGCTAACAAAAATGATTAAATGTATAAGCTTTGTGAATTTTCTTCATGTAAAATATTTTGGAAATAAGATTTCCAATGGAAAATCTCATATGGCACAAAAGTGTTAGAAATTCTATTTTCTTGAATTTATTAGTTAGCAACATTRTAGATATTCACCTCTTCCCAAAATTGAATTTCTTCTCCATTTTCATTCAATCCTGTAGKATCAAATTAATTTACRTATTTYACCTAAACTTTTTWAAAYTAACATACAATAAATACAACACCATCAAAAACATTAYTTTTTTATTTTATAAATATGATAACTCCATTCTTGAGTAAATTRRAATTGTATACACCTYTAMTTGAAGAAAAWTTGATTTCTAATAGTAGAAAAACAACTAGAAAGCTTATAAAGTAGGATCCTACATTTCYAACATTATAAAAAATTTAGCATACTTGTAGACAAAATGACTTGGRAAATATAAATATAAATTCAAGAAAATCATTAAATTCAAATAAGTTTTGTAGTCCAATTATGTATTATTCCAAATCAACAATTGTTAAGAATTTATTTTTGTTATTTTCACTAGAAAAAATTGTGTTGGAATCAACACAATTTACATGATGTTTTTATATTTGTAGCRCATACTTTTGTGTCATAAACAAAAAAAGTCATGTATGTTATGTTGACTTCAACAAGTTTTCTTCTAGCATTTGTACAACCAAAGTTTATTAAAAGTTTATTTGTTTCAAATTCTTATTTATTTCAACATAAACAAGGAATATCAACATTAATGATTGTGCCCACAAATATTGCATGTGAAACTCAAATCCTTTATTTTCTCAAATTTTAAGGCAATTAGTTATTGTTACAAAGTGAAGATAGATAGATATAATTGGAATTACATATTTTTGACAATAACCATCTTTTGCAAATGATATATATTGTAAATACTTCCATGTTGATTTGATAATATTTATAAATCAATATGACATGCTAAATTTGATATATGATAATTTTTATTCAAATATTTAGATTAAATGTACATATTCTTAGATCTTCAGATTATAGATGGTTTTAGTTATAATGATAACCAAAAATTACCTTTATAATGTATATAACAATATATTTTTGTATTTAAATAATATATAATTAAATTCTTAAAGTTTTATGATGAAATCTAACTTTTAATGTGATCTAAATGTTTTATTATATTTTATCATAAAAATATGGAAAATTTGAAAAATCCATCATTAAAAAAGACTTRTGAGATGCTAAATTATTAAATGTTTCCTACTACAAATCTTATTTGTGTGAATGAGATTTTTATTATTTAAAAAGACATTTTCATCTTAAAGCATTTTATAATTATTGTTCGCAATCTTGCCTATTAGTACAATAAGTATCACAAATGTTGTATTTTTATTTCTATAATTATTGATTTGCAAATATTCACAAAGGCTATTTTATATTGCTATAAGAGCAATGTGCACACAGATTTATCCTCTCAATCTTAGTTTGAAATTCATGATTTTGAGTTAGATAGCCCTTTGAAGTAATACAAAACTAAGCTATATATGAATCCTCATTAAACTATGTCTTTTGATAATTTTATAAATATTTAAATCCTATGAATGAAGTGAAAAATGCCAATGTCATATCATCTTAAATTAAAAYTTGGGGATGGAATTATTAATTCACATCAATTTTAAACTTAATAAATCTTTGACTTTGCAAAAAGAAAATATGATTTGCCTGGTGTATATTATTTCTATCTTGTCTAATACAACATATACTCACATAGTTATTGTTTACAACTTTTCTATTTTAGGACACTATAGCTGGATTAATTAGCTTTGGAATTGTTTTTATTTAGTACTTTCCACTAATCTTGGTGTCAAAATTTCAGAAATTTGACTTTGTATTGAGCTTTTAATCCCTAAAATACAATGGCCTCGTATAGAATTGCAATGAGAAATGAATCCTATAAGTTATTTTATAATTTTTTACTTTTAGAAATTCTTGAAGATTAGCATGTCATACAAAGGATCTTGCTATGAATTTTTTTTCCATAGTCATTTAAAAATTTGAAGAATAAATTTTGGAATGGTTTAAATCTTTTATCTATTCAAATAAATTCTCTTAGATTCATATGTTGAAGGTGACTATTAGTTAGTATTTTGCAAGATAGTAACCTATTAAGAATTTTCAAATCACTTTAGAATATAAATCTTATATCTGTCCTTTGCATTTATATTAATCCTCAAATTCTGYAAACAAGGTTACTTTCTAAATCAAGATTTGTGGATGGAAAAAATTTGAAAGAATGATAGTTAAACCACATTATTCCAACACATAAAATATACATAAAGGAAATCCACTCAACTTCTTTGCTATTTGTGTAATGTATGTGATCAAAACAAAAAGTTTTTTTTTTTCATTTAGGATGTTTTTAAGTTAAAAATTACAAAGAAATTAAAGATGTGGAATTTAGATTGCATGTTTGTAATAAGCAAATGCTTTAGGTTGAAAATTCCCATTCCAAAAATGATAACCTCATTGTAATTTGCAGAAAACCAATTTAAAATGCATTACCATATTTCCTGAGTAAGAAGAAAAATACGCAGATATATTGAAATAATTCACCAAAACAAAATCAGACTTTAAAACCCAAACGTTAAACTRTTATATGAATGTCTTAAAATGTAGAAGAGATGTTAAGAACAAAAATTCTAATATTGCAATTTTTGTGGTGTAGAAGTTGAATTTTTTGTTAGCATCTACACATAAAAATTGATATACCATGCCTTTTTTGAGTGTCAAAAAAATGTTAACTAAYAATTTTRYAATAGTCCTTYAATAATTACATGCATTGATATCATTGAAGCCCCAAAACTCATTAATTCATAGAATATCCATYTGGATATTCATTCATGTGAAAATCATAATACTCGATTTGCATACAGAATGTACATCCAATAAATTCACATGCTTGCAAAAGAAATCAAAAACCAAATGACATAAGTTGACAAAAAAGTTCAAAAACTACAATTTGGTTCTAAAGATTTTTCAAGGTTCAATTCTAGTTGCATCATGGTGGCATAGGGCTCTATGTGTGTATCCTAAGTGATAGATGGAATTGACATYTCCCTCTCAAATATTCAATTAATTTTCTACAAATTAAGATTTGATTCTAAAAAAATAATTATTACACAAGATGCTTTTGTCCATACAAGATTTTTTTGATAGTTTGTCTTATTGGAGAATTATCCCTCGAGGATCCAACATTCAACATTCTAACTGAAAATGGACACAACTATGTCCAAGAATACAAAATGTATTTTTTTTCAATCTAAATGTTTGTAAGTTATTTTGTTAGTTTTTGTTCATTTATATAGTATAGATTTTTGAATTTTTCTTTACAAATATTCTATAGTTAAGGAAATTTACATATTTGACTTCAAAAAGCGACCCTCCAATAATGTCTTGAAGGGTCCTATTCTATCTCACGATGAGTGTGGCTCGTTCGTAATTTTCAATAACTTTTTAAGCATAAACCCCATAAACTTGAAACTTTTCTTAAAAACGCCTAATTTAATGGTAATTTATCTTTTATCCTACAACAAAAAAACAAAAAAATAAAAAATAAAAAGATTATATTTAAAAATTGTTTTTATTTATTTGTCTCACTTTGTGGTTTAAGGGTTTATACTACATTAGGAGTCCCCTACCGAAGGGAATCTAAAAACTTACTCCTTTTGTCACAATTGATTGTCTCCTTTGAATGTCATGTTTTCTTAGGTTGTTTTGAGCTAGTCAAAATAATACTTCCTTTTGGCTAATTCTATTTAGGTTGTAATGAAACATTCTATGTTTCTCATTGATCCYAGTGATAGAAAATTTGAAATCTTTCTTAATTATCTTATTTATAGTATGATCAATGAAATTAGCTCAAAAAAATATCAACARAATTGTARACAATTATTTTTGAATGGATTTTATGTCCTGCATATGTGTGCAAGCAACACTTCCATTGTGCACAATTTTTGAACATTGATGATGGTTCTAAAATCATACATTTGGTGGAATCTCATCACCATCAACTCTTYCCAAATAAAMAATTTTCAATTTTTGAAAAAAWTTATTTTCCTATTTTTTTATAAACAAAAGYGCCAAAATACTTTATTTCATGAGATTATGCACTTTTCTAGTTCACCTACTTAGAGAATTTTTCTATATTTTTTCTTCTTAAAGTCACACAAACTAAACAAGTTTTCAATTTAAAGTACTCTCAGATAATCACGTGTACTATGTCCAAGAAACAATTGKTTTTTCTTGCATAGACCGTGAATAGTTATGTAAAATATAATTCTTAAAAAACTCACCATACATAGAACTTAATATTTCAAAATCCAAGGAAAAAAATCTTGCAAAAAACTGTTCAAATTCAATAGASAATCATCTTTATGAGGAATWTTTAATTTTTTTGTTTCAAATTGAATTGAAAATTATTGGTCAATTTATTAGTAGATCTAAGAATATGGATATATCCTACAAATTATGTTTTACAAGAAAATTTAAAAKCCATTATGAAATTATGATTCTATATGTTATTTTATTCTATATCYTAACAATTTTGGACATACGAACTACGTCTTGGTCCTTATAGGTAAGAGCTTAAATCATTGTAATCAAATATCTTAAATCTTCAATCCATATGGTTTAGTATTGTGTTTGTTTTTCATGAGATTCATAATAAAAATTAGAATGTAATCTTTAAAGGACTTTTTATGTCTAAACTTGGTCAAACTTCATCAAATTTYTACATTAAACACACATTTCAAAAATTTGATATGTTTCACTTGTAGTAGTATATATCTATCTAAAATTGAATGTCATTATTTCATGACTATAAACATCAAATTGAATTTTATATGATTAAATTTTTTTTTGKAAAAATCATAGTAATTACAAAATGCTTAAAATAGTGTAAACTTTAAAAAAATGGAAACAATAGTAGCAAAAACTATGGTGTAATTGATTCTTTTTGAGCTCACACCAAGAAAAATTTCAATAGAAAAGTGGTATACTTTGAGCTTTCAAGATGCTATCTTAAAAGTATTACAAAAATGGTAATTTTAACAATTTGAAGAAAACAAATGGAGTATGAATGAGATTATAGGAATTTTCTTTTCTTAGTTAAGCTTAAAAAAATTTTAAATTCAAGAATTATGTGAAAATTCAGATTTTGACCTTCAAAATGCTTGTGGGGCTTGTAATGTACTCTAAGGGTTAAATTCCTACAATTGAAAATTGCAAAAAATTATTAAAAACTTATCAAAATTATAACTTTTATGACACTTCTTTGTAGGACATACTTCAAGAATGTCTAAGGTTTTTAAGGTTTTTAAAGTTCAGCCAAACTGCCCCCAGATAATTTGTTGCATATGAGATCATTTTTTGTTTGTTTTCATATAAATAAAAAGAACAGAAAAATAAAAGAAATGGCTTTGAAGTACCTTTGACTTTGAGTGTCAAAGCAATAACAGCATCATTCTCAACCTGAATCCGCACATTATGAAAGAATTATGTCAATGGCAATATTAGAGTTGCTCCAAATACTGAAATTGCATTACTTGTATTACAAATAACACATCAATTTAACCTTTTGTTCTGCAAGAGTCCTGGCTTCCTCCAAAACTGTGGGGCCTGGGGTCACTAAAACCAGTTGTTGSCTATCCACTGGCACATCACTAAGAACTTGAAGCTTTGCCTTGGTCTCTAAGACACACTCCAATGGATCACAATGCAGAAAATATGTAGTCTTTTTGCGTTTTACTCTTACAAACATTGCCTACTATCCCCGTAAGCCCACCAACTCATATATTTAGCTCTTTGATAGCAATTTTTAATTCTGTGGATTTTCATATTTATTTGAATTAGTAACAGTATTACAAAAAGACAGCTGACTAATAGATGGCACATGAATGAGCCTCTTAGACATGTTTATAAGATGGGTTTATCCTATGAGCCTAGATGTAACAAGCTCAAGTGCAAGCATCGTTATCATGCATGCATATGCAAGGTAAAAAGTAGGAGGTCATAATAATAATAATAAAAGATGTAAAAGTTTTCACAAAGTCATAGGTATTATTGCTTTTTTTAGATGTACCAATTGCATTTGTCAATGTACCAATAGTAAACATATCACGGGTAGACACTTTTAGACTTGATATGATTTCAACTTTAAATTCACAATTATCATTACAAAGGTCCAAAAATATGAAATGACTTAGGATAGATGCCACTTTCATTCATCTTTCATGGAAAAATTCACTTACTAATATTTCAAGAGGTAAAACTCTCCAAAATTTCAAATCATATGGTAAGTGGCCAATTTATGGACCTCCTACCCTATGGTATAACAACTCATTGAAATTGAACTTTGCGCATGCTCACAAAGTGCACCCAATATTTTTGTTATGTAGTGGAATAGAGGAGATTATAACAAGTAATTACACCTATTATGGACACTTTCAAAGATTAATCCAATAGAAAACATGCACAAGTAGACCAAACTTCAAGATCCATAGTAACTCAAGTTAAACCAAGTGTGAGTCTTAAATCTTGGTGTACGTGGACATGTTATCTACTAGATGCTTGTTGACCCAATTGTAATACATCTAACAGACACATTGCTTTTGATTTTAAGATCTTTTTATCATCCTATTGTGTATGATAGTTGCAATCTAGAATTGCATCCATCAATCTTCCCAAATTTTTTTGCTACTATCTTTAGTTTTCACCTTTTTTGACCCTAAGTTTGCTAGTGCAAAGATTGCCTAATTGAGAATCAAATTTGTCATAAACTGATATGAAATGATAGTATTACCACTATAGAGATGCTATTGATTGAAATAATCAGAAAAGAAGACTAATTTTGATTGTTGTCAACAATCTAAGTTTTCTATTTACAACTAGATGATCAAATTTGAATCAATTGTTCATAACATTTAGTAGCAAGCATGGTCTCTATAGTGATGGTGTGGAATATTCCACATCCAACATCCTTTGCATCCTCCACATGTCCAATTAGCTACTCATGAAGGCTGTTGGATGTGGTATATTCCACACCATCTACCCTAAGCCAAGGCTGTGCCACAGCAAGCTACTGAATGTTATGTTGCAATCGGAGACCCCAAGTAATTAGCCRAATAATCATGTAAACAAAATCACCGGCCCAAAACAAGAGGCATGTTTTTGCATTTATCTCCCTTTTTCCCGCAGGGTGAAAAAGACCTCAGGACTACCATTTGAGTGTGATGAAATTTACAGTGATAGAGTGCTAACCACCTTTGAATGGGACCCAACTCTATACTAGGCCCAAGCCATCTTATTTCAAGACTCACTCACACAGACTCACCAACCAAGACTCACGTCATGGCCTAGTGTGGAATGGGACACCATCCAACCGGTATCAAAAAGTGCACAAGCACTCCATAGTCATACACAAGTGGTGGTGAGGTTCCAACACCAATCTCACTACCCGTAGCCACTATGAATCACCATGACACCATACAGGAGTGAGCAAGGAGGCCACCTCTTCTCATAGTGTTCTCTGTGGGATTGATAGGCCCATTTTTCCTAGAGTTCTTCAAGAAMATCCAAGGCACTYCCTATYGCGGAARACCACCAATTCTCAAGTTKTTAAATCYTCAAAAMCGAGCTCCAAAAGACTCCCAATCTTTCMCTTCAAATAACTTTTCACTCYRRACCTCAAATYTAGTGTGCAAGCCCATTTTCTTGATCTACACTTTTTTCAAATTACCGTGGACGACTTACTATTTCCAATACAACAAATATTGAAGAAGTTGTGGCCTTCCAAAAATCTGAGTTCTTCGGGAGAGGTAGCTCCCTCCACTTCGGATGCCCATAATGTTTAGCTSATAGTTCATCTCCTCATGGTCCTTAGAATTCTAGAAAGATTATCTCTTAAGCTTTTCAATTATATATGGCATAACCTATTTGGTTCAAAGTATTCCTCCCAAACCTTGGCTCCCATGCCCTACAACTTAGGACAYGTTTGGGACAACTTTTGACTCACAACTTGGATCTTTGTTTTYCTTAGAYCCAAAGAGGGGTCTTCTCACCAAGTTTCTAAGTATGTGTAGCAYGTTATCCAATTCTTTCCAATCCAAGTGCTACAACGCTTTGATTGCTCAAGACTCCTAGTCCCACTCACCCAGTTTTCTTGTAAAGCTTGGGAAGTCAATCCCAATGTCCCCCTAGCTCATCATGGTGGAATGGGCACGCCTCTTAATGAAAGTCATGATTCCACATGGCAAAGTGAGAGGTGCATGCAATGTGGGTAACCTTTGGTGTAGGAGAACCTCAAGTGAGTGACCAAGGATGGAATGACTTCGGATTCTTGCAGAGGGGCGACCGCGAGTGGCAAGAGCGAGGCAAATACTTGAACTAGGACCCAAAGTTGCCCTTTAAAAGACCCGTGGTTGCCCTTCAAGACCTGTAATCACATCACAAGATCCAAGGTCATCTTTGCAAATGGCCAATGTCATCTTTYTGGACCCAAACGCACCCCTTTAGATCGGCAAGGTGCTCCACTAAATATGCGTTCCCCGCCTTTTGACCGAGGTCTCCACCACCGGTCGTAGACGCCTATCCACCTTGCACTTGCCCCAACTATWTATACAATTGCCCATGCCCTTTCTAGCCCCATTCATTGAGGCTTTTTATCTTGTGTCCTTTGGTGGCTRCATGCGTGAACCTTGAATATTTACTACTTCCTACATTCATTCACCCTTGTCAGTTTGCTAGTTGTGGACTACCAGAAGTTCCAATTAGGATTTTTTAGCTTTGCAGCTGACAATCAATCATGGTCACCTAAGGTGATATTGGAGCAATACTTGTCTCAATCATYCCACATGATGCTTGAACATCATAGAAGACTRCCTAGGACAAACATTGGAAGRGTAGGGGCASCAAYCATCGAAAGCAGTTGCATGTGCTATACAACAAAAAACAGCTTGCTTTTAAAKGCTGGAATGAAGAACCRAAGCCTTRGACACTACAAATTTGAGAAGATTTTATCGTATGGTGCCACATTGACAAGTTATCTTGTGCGCGATGCCATTKTCATAATTGCCATACCAACAAGGTAAATTTGAAGTATAGCTAAAATTTAGATTTTTATTGAAGATGCTTTAAATTATGAAAATTTCCTTATAAAAATGCCTTTGTTGAAAGAAACTAGGTTCTTCTCTTCCTTGTTGGAGAAGCATACGGTGAGTGAGCTTAATAAATAGAACTGTCGGAGCACAGTCAAGGGACAATACAGTAAGCACTTATTTTTCCCACCCATGATAAACACACTAACACAACCAAATCCTTTAGTGTCTCGGTTTTGATATTTACTAATAGGTGCCTAACGTCGATCCATTGGCCTTCCAAGCAATGGATCTTTTCTAATGTCCTAGTAAACTCAATTGTGCAAAAATCCAATCAAATTACAACTTGAAATACAATTACCAAAGTAATTGTCTGAACTAACTAAGCCAATGTGCTTTTTTTTTATGGAAATTAGGTCCGACAAAGACTAAGTACWCCGACTTGTAGAATTTTTATTTTTCTTCTTCTAAAAATATAAAGATCTTGCATGAAACTTTTTAGCCAAAGTTATGGCTGGATGAAGTTTGACCACTAATTGGTTCATCAAATTTCATYCATCATTTACTCCTAAATTAGAGTTTCAAATTATGTTCTATTTTCATTTATGGGTTATAGATAATTAAGTCTTCTT
This sequence comes from Pleurozium schreberi, assembly GCA_006891605.1. Classification (NCBI taxonomy): domain Eukaryota; kingdom Viridiplantae; phylum Streptophyta; class Bryopsida; order Hypnales; family Hylocomiaceae; genus Pleurozium; species Pleurozium schreberi. Next base: position 189,046 of record VACF01000580.1, read on the forward strand.
AACTCTATGCTCTTGTTCCAAAGTATTGAATCTAACTAAATTTCATTCATTCTAGACTCTAAACTTCATCCGCTCCTAGCTTACTCATTTTAAGTTGGATTTCTAAGTTTAAGATGTTTTTGGAAATACCTATCCTAAATCTACAATATTTTGAATCTAAAACTTAATAAAACTATAGTTTTAATATTCTGACTTGGAGTTCTAGTTCGGCTAGTATTTTTTAATTGGCCATCTTTGGAAATCAAGAGAATTTAGAGTGCTTAGTAAATCACCTCATTTTTTAGGTCAATATGAACGTTTTTGTAGAGATTTCCAAGTTCTCCTTCATTTGCCATTGTATAGGTCTTTATCAATTTATGCTTACTGCTTGAAAGTAGTGCATTAGAAAGAATACAAACCGTACAAAAGGCTGCCAAAACAAATCAGGTGCAAGGCCTTGTGATATTACAAAAAATCATAATTGAAAATATTTTATATTTAATTTAAAGAAATAATTTTTAAAAATTTATATTCAAACTTTTTGTTTTTTAGAAACCTAAATTTTTCTTTTATTGTAGTTGTAGGCTAATGAGAGAAAGAGTGGTGAGTTTGAAGTTACTAATCATTACAAAAAATATAAGCTCTTGAAAGGGCTACAAGTTTAGAAAGGCCGCAATGATATATGCATTTTTTTTATCTAACCTGGCACTACTAGTGCCACATCAAATTCTAAGTTATTTATTTATTTAGTTTTATTTAGTTTTATTTTTTTGATTTTTTTAATTTAAAAAATTAAAATATTAAAAAAAAAAAAAAAAATGTAATGTTACTGGGCTTTACGGTCAATTTGTTGTAATAGCCTTTTGGAGATCTCATTTTTTTGTAATGTTATAAATTCTTTGATTCTAATTGACGTTTCTATCCTCCTTTTTTTTTTATTGCTAAATTTCTTCTCCTTAATTCTACTTCTATGTATTCAAGCTCTCTATATGAGTTTCAACAGACTATTGTTTTTAAATTTTTGGTATTTAGTTCTTTAGACATTTTCCATTGGTCTTCTAGGTTTTATACTTTATAGATTTTTTACTTGTCAAAAATAATCGTCAATTTAGTGTGAAATTCAAAAGCCAACTACTAATTTGTTTTCCAAATGTCTTGGTGCACTTTYGTTAATTTTTGGAAAATGAATCTACTTCATGAAAATGTTGATTCTCAAAATTAGTTTCATTGGTGGGATTTTAATTGCCTCATAATACGCATATAAATGTGTATTAAGTTTTTTTGTCAAACCCTTTGCAATCATATATCATTACACAATTATCATACACCTTCCAAGACCACATATTTCAAAACATAAGCAATAAAACAAATACTCATGGAAAATCATAAATTTTGTAATACAATATGAAATTTCACAAATTTTGGAATTCTTTACATAGATTGTAAATAATATAAAAAAAAACAAGTCATATTAAAATATTTGTTAATCATTGCCTCTATAAAAGTTAAATTTCACTAAAATTTTGAAAGGAGGATTTGAGAAAGAATTTCAACCTAGTTAATTAAAAATCTTCCAAAAAGTTTACTTGTATTCAATAAAACCACTAATGAGGATGACTAAAATAGAAGTTACAATAAAATGAAAAAAAGTTATATAGGATAAGTAATGCAGACATACATGCATTGGATTTGGGGATCAAGTTCTTGTTCCTACTTTAATGTTTGTAATTCATGTAATTTAACAAAATTTTAAAGCAATTAAAATTGCATAAAATTTTATATAATGAAGTATGACTGAAAAAATGTTACATGGAAATTTATGAAATCAATTGTACACCATGAGCTTTAAACTAAGTGACTTATATTCACATCTAAGCCTTCAATAGACTATTTTGTTTTGGATTTATCAAAATAAAATATTATTTGCAACGAAGACCTCATGTATCTAAAGTTCATAAAATTTGTGATATTGTCACCAAATATCTCAATATATAAAATCAAAAAATCAATCAATGGATTGTGTGCCATCATTTCCTACCAAACATAATCATGTCCCAACCTTAGAATCCAATGACTGTAGGTAACCAAGTCAAACCAATGTCTTCATGATTGGTGACCGGGATGATTGCAAGAAAGATTGAATGTTTGCAGCATTCATTAGTACTTGCTACCTTTGGAAATAAGATAAAATATGGATAATTAGCATAATACTATAAATATCATGTGACCAAAATTTGAGACATAAAAAAAAGTTAGGTCGAAAGTTATTCAAAAGATAGAGTGACATAGATTTTGAAGAAAAAAGACACTTTGACGTTTTAATTTGTAAAAAATAGGAAAAATGATTTTTAATAAAACTAAAATTTGGAAATCAAGGAGAACTTTATAATAAAGAGATTTCACCAAAATAATGATCTTAAAACCATCTGCAATGTTTAGAAGTGCACGCACAAAGAAGCCTTGTTAGCACTCATGTAGAGGACAAAATAATTTTTTTTAAAACCTCTTTAGCGGATGCATGCATGCCTAGTGTACAAAGTAGACCACAAAAGTTTTAGCTTTAGATCATTAATTTTGGATACTCCCCAATACTAAAAATCCCTAAATTGCAAAGTGCGACAATTTAGCTAAATTTAAATTTAAATATAAAATAATTTGTTAAAATCTTTGAAATCTTTGAAATTTGATTGCTATCATGCTAGACATCTCCAATAAAAATGCCAAGTTAATTGGATTCATACTTTAAAAGTTAGAGTAGATGACAACTCCACCATTCCAAGTTTGAAGTAAAATAGTATTAGTCTTTCAAGCATTCACCCACCGCCGGTTGACGTCCTTGTTGCAATTGTCAATATCCAGGTGTTGTTTTGCACCATCCAGAGGGGGGGAGGAAAATGCACGCTCACTTTCTTCAACACACTCACTGGTGTATGTGTTTGGATGAGAATTTTGGARGTTACACGCATGGTGTGTTTGTGTCTTTGGGCACAAAGGTGTATCTAAAGCACTAAATTTTATTTCTAAGCTCGCAAGTGCACATGTTTCATCAATCTACAAGTGAAATTTCACAATGCAGCAAGCGTGAGGGKAAGGCAAAATCACGCTTAGTATTGTTGTGAGCTTTAGTGGATTGCGGTAAGACATTTGGTAGTTGGAATCCGTATTTGTCATTTGTTAATTYCTTTCTTGGCTGCTTGTGAAGGAAATCTTYAAGTTTAGGGTGCATCTATAAGAATGTCACGTTTTGGGATTACTAGCCTTRAAAGTGCTAATGTTGACAAATTTGAGATTTTAGATGATCTCAACATCAAAGTAGAGACTGAGCAATTAGGGACAAAAGAAGCGGATTATTAGACCTCAAAAATGTGCAAGCAATATGTGAAAATGTATCTTATTGACAAGTTGTGGCCTCAAGACTGCCATGCGAGCCATACACAAGATTATTGTTGTAAGCCTTGAACTTGTCTCAATAAATATTTTGTACATTGCTTGGAGGAGTTGTGGCGGGCCCTCTTTGGAAACAAGACATGGAGTAAAAAGTACATAAACTACAAGGTGTCATTCTTGTATACGTAGAACTGATATTGGCTTGCAAGGTGGATTGGAGTTTGTTTCCAATGACAAATCGCTTTGAACTTTTGCTTGAGAACAATCAAAAAGATATTTCGGATTTGTACAATTTAGAGGCACAACTAATTGAACCCACAAAAGTATTAGAAAATACTACAATGCTTACAACAAAGGGCTTGAAGGTCTCTGGTGATGGAATATAGTTGGGGTCTACCAAGCCTTCAACAAAAGTGACCAATGCCTTATAAGGCCATATTTGTTAAATTGAGACTTTTTGCAGATTTTGAGACAAAATGATAGTTATTGGAAAATTCATTTAAAAAAAGAGTAATTGGATAGTTTAGTGAAAATTGCGCTACTTTAGTGTTAAATTCCTTAAATTCCTATACAACCCTCTAACTTAATGTAAAATCCTACTTTAGTGTTTCTAGCACTATTTTAGTGTTTAAATAGTAGTTTTAAGTTTACTGACTTATTTTGTGTTTTACATACTTAATATTTTGTGATTTTTAATTAATTTTTGGTTTCATTTCCTACTTCTAGCTTTTTTTTTTAATTTTGGTTTTGTATTTTTGGTTTCATTTCCTACTTCTAGTCTTTTTTTTTAATTTTGGTTTCGTATTTTTGGTTTCATTTTATCAACATTTTATCGTTAGCATAATTTAGTTATTCTACAAATTCTTGCTTAACATCTTTATAATTAGAAAAACCAATTGTTTCCCTAGAATTTTCCATAATTTCTTTCTAATTGTATTTTCTAGCTCCTTATCCTAACCTTCCAAAGTTATCGTTGCTATCTAGCAGAAAACTTCTTGATTGATGGTTGCGGCATAATCCAKAATACTAACACAAGATGAATTAGAAACTCAAGTAATTTGTTTATGTTTTAAATTTTCTAAGAGGTGAACCAATATGGTGATTTACATATGCATGTCCGCTCGCCTATCCACCTGCCCGTTGGGACTTAAATAGGAATCCGTTTTTTTCTTCAATGGTTAGTGCCATTTCAACTAAGTTGTAGACTGTAACTGTAGGAAATTTGGCATTTGCAAGTACTCTTGAAAAATTGAATACTAAGAATTCCAAGGGCTAAGAGCTGCAATATTTTGTATTCCTTGTTTGGTAATTCAAGGTTGCTAGTAGGCGAGTGTGAGCTTGTGAGCTTTTGAGCTTGTAAGCCTGTGAGTGGGAAAAAAATAATTGGAAAAATTTGTAATTTTGTATAGGGTAACTATGACTGTGGATTTTGTACCGTGTGCAATGCGGTTAATATAAGGACTGATTTTGAGATGTGAATTGCCTATTTGTATTTTACATCTTTAATTTTTTGGTAAAGACCGAATATTATCAATTTAAATATAAATGAAGCAAATGAAAAACATGCAAGGAAACTAAATACATCCAAGAAGTAGCCATAAAACACACAAATCTAATTATAATAAAAATCAACACATACTAGTTTGATTCAAGAGATTCATCAATCTCATGAATCTAAGTCGGTGTGGACTTAGTTGCAAAATCGGAACCTGTAGATGACTCTGAGGACTCTCTACCTTTGGATACAGACACATCTACATACTGCAAGATATTTAGATCATAAGTATCTTTATGGCGTTCAGGTTTGGAACAAGCAAATGTCTCAAAGGCACTTGCCATTTGCTCAATATAAATGAGAAGCCCAAAAGTCTTCTCCGGATTGATGAAAAGACTTTGTTTTAGCATGACGGCATCTTTAGGCATCAATCCGCAATCTTTTGCAAAAAAATAAGACATGTTGCCAGGCGTTTAGAACATGATAGTCACCATGCAAACAAAGATTTTAAAAATTGCCAACTTACTTACTAAATTTTCCCTTGCGAACAAATTGGCAAGGCACCACGGGCATGTCTAGATCTTGTGAAACTTCAACCAACGGCGCAGGCATTGGTATTGCCACCACGGGCGTTGTTGACTTCTTCATTGGCTTCAAGATGGCATTGTAAATGTCTATATTCCCCTCTAAAGCCAAAATGTGGCGKCCRGTGCCACGGCAAGYCCTAATGCATGCACCTAGAGGCAATGAAATTGAAATGTATAAGTGCCATGATTGAATTAGTAGAACACAATTGGAGTGTAAAATATTTGGATTGAGCACTAACATGTGGATGCGGTGCAATCCAAAATCAAATCTCCTTCGACGCTTGTAGCTTTGAGGAAGATAATGAAGAACCTTGGATCTTTCTCATACTTGCCTTGCCATGGGTTCTTCCAATTCATGGCCATGTCATTTGCATGGGTGTAGTTCATCAACATGTCATCATGTGCAACATCAACACCAACCTTCATCATGGTGTTAGTCTGCTTGAAAGAAAATTTGGATTTTCTTTGGAGCTGATGTCTTTCACAAAGAGGGTGACTCCAAACTTCTATGTCTACAACATTCACACCAAATGTACATTACAATGGATTGAATTTAGGGCATTATGAATTGCAAAGAAGAGCCAAAAAAATTTGAATGGGATTTATTGTCTTTGTATAGTCTACAGCTCAAGTGAGGTGCATATAGTCCATCCCCATCCAGTCTTTTTTCTTTGCCAAATTGTACATTTGACAAGCTCCAGCGATGTCTTGYTTTAATTTGATGMTGTACAAGTGAAACACTATGATGCATCCATCATCCTGTAGATGTTTTGTAACAAAGCTGCACGCCAATTGTAGAGCCTCAGCTTCTGSAACAGCGTTCCATTTTGGCAMTTTGTCAAATGGAAAAGAAAGCCYTGGCACGRGTAAGTTCTCTAGACAATCGATAAATATGACGTCCACCCCARGCCTAGCATTTGGCACACCTTCAAACATCCAAGGCTTTCAAGCCGACATCTACAAACATGSAGTACATGAAAAGGTTAATTATGAATACTAGCAATATTGATGTCACACCAAAGCAATAAATGAATTTTTACTATGAACATGAAGATGGTTAGCTTTTTCATATTTGCAACACCTCGTTGTACCAAGTTGGCTTTTCCTCCTCCATGTCTTGTGCAAGGAYTTCAATGGAGATGTTGAGGATTAAATCCTTGGTSTTTGCCACATCATCTTCTGTGAGGACCATTGCTTGTGTCACATGAGTGATCACTTCTTTGGTGAGCTGCAAGAGAGTGACCTTCCTCTTTGGAGTGCCTTGCATCTGCAAAYCTTGATTGACGGTGGAAGATGGTAYGACTTGGCCTCCCGMTTTGTCCTTCTTCTTGTCTTTGCCCTTGCTCTTGCCCTCATTCTCCTTCTCTACCTTCTTGGACGCTYGCTCTGCCTTCTTTTTCTACTTAGTTTCAAGTTGAACCAGAGCTCAAGCCTCTTTTTTTCTGTCATTTGCATCCCTCCTCATAATGGCCCAAATTCTTGCATTGTCGTCAAGGCCAGCAAACTCATCAATCTCTAAGTCCACGACCCCTTTTGCCATCCAAAGATCTCCTCAATTGCACCCCTGAGTTGAAAGGGGAGTAAATTTGTGGATACAATCAAAATACCATCCTCCAGCACTAAGATGAACTGTGGTGTACATGCGGCTCTAGTGCGCGGTGAACATACAAGATGCCAAGTTGCAATCAAAATATGCTGCTAGGAAGTGGGGAAGGTTTAAGCGTGTGATAGCCCCTTTGGCTTTGAGCTCAAATTTGAAATACCTTCAACTCAACCATGCTCATTTATTAGAGAGAATGTTTATAATGAAAATGGAAATGTCAGACTATACTACTATGTGAAATCCCTTCTACCTAGGTCACAACTCKTCAGAAGAATAAAACAATGCCAATTTCAAGAAATAAAAAAAAAGCTACACAATAAGTACAATATACTCAATTGATCTCCAAAGCYTCCCAAAATTAGAAATCACATTTGAATTTAGAACATCTCTTAGACTTTTCTTTCATCCAACTAAGCTTTAGGGTTGTGTCTACCCCCAAGTTGTCTCCYATAATTTATCTCACGTAYAAAAGTAGTGACTTGAACAACTCAGGTTTTGTAAAGTATAATTYTAACTCATTAGAGCCACTTTATTGTAAAGAGATCTAAATTTCATCAAAAAAGTCAATGGAACACACCTAAAGAGGAATCTATGCACGGTAGCGGYYAAACCTTCGTGAGCCATGAAGGARTACCCATTTTTGAAATAATTCYGCCYCTTGAAGTAATTCAAGAATCCATGATCCCAAATTGTGAGTCTCCATCCTTCAATGTACTCTAGCAAGTACTGTGGCTSCTCTGGGATCTTGTAATTGAYGATGATATTGTCTTAYCTCACCACCCCAKCGWTGTACTCCATGYCWGCACCTTYGATTTGAAAACGCGCCACACTATGAAAATCCACAGTTTCTGATGTGCAAAGGTTAATACTAAACTTGTGAATGAAATATTCAATACCAACCATCAACAACTAGAACTAAATGAATATGAGAAAATATTCACTACCCCCTCATACCACATGCATTTGGCAAGAAATTGGGGAAGGAGATTTTTGGAAATTGGCTTTGGTGRGAACTTCCTAGCTTTGTGAGATGGAACAAAGGAGTTCCACCACTTCAAGATCTTGATCTTGTGGTCGGCTGTCATGCTACATGTGGCCACCAACTGTAGCTTCTCCAATATCATTTACCGCACCTCGTTTGTGCTCCACTCAGTTGTATAAATCATTGGGAAACTATCCTATTTTGTTTACTTTTGTTGAAGAGACAAACCTTTTGACTTTATAGCCTTTGTTGTCGCAATACTACACCCTTTGTTTTAAGGGGCTTTATGTAATTTACTTTGTGACTTTCATTTATGGATCTTCTTCAATTTAAGCACCTATATTTAATTTTCTAAAAAATGCCCTTGATGRCCTTTYTTGATGGCACATTGCWTCTTTAATATGGCTTTGTTTTCATGTTCACATGAAGCATAAAGGTTAAATTTTAAACTTGTAAACCTTAACATATTSGCTATCTTTACTTAGATATGCTATAAGTGCTATAATCCTAGTACTTCCACCATATGATATGGCCTACCTTATAGTACTTGGGTTTTCCATAGCCTTCCCAGTGAACTGTACCACCTACTTACCCACTAAAGGTGAGTGATTATACTAGCTAATACTTTCTTCATTTKGCATGATGATTAGGTGTAACCACCCCATTATGACCATCCTTATGTGCTTTCCCTYCCAAATTTGAATTAGTGAGATTATAATGRCTTCTTTGCTTCATTGCTTCYCTCTCTCACTRTGACGGTTGATTTTTTAATGTTGTGGTGCTTTCTTTGTGGTGTATTCTTGTGTCCTACTCTTGAACTTCAAGTATTTGCACTTCACTASAATGGCAAAGGTCATTGGTTTACTTAGGCAATGTTGAGGATTTGATTTGCTTTACATATATTTTTGCTRGCCGTTTTGTGATTTTTGTTCAAATTTTTTGGTTTTGCAAGTTGTGTGATATAGATAGCAATTGGCTGCAGCTAAAGACACCTGTTACCACCTCACTAACATAACGTTGGCTTGCTATGTGCATTGGGACGGGAACAGGTGTGGCTCAGCCTTTGAATCTTGCACTTCCATTTTTTGGATTTCAAGGAAGAAGACATTTCTYAAGCACTGGACACTTAGTCAATAGTCATACTCTTGTACGCGCAATCTAGGCGTGAGTATCTTTACAACACCAAATGCTGTAAGATGACACAAAATATCGTCCTAGAAGATCCCAGTATGTCGTTGTAAGCTTATCTTATTCGGATTAACTCTCTTTACTCTCTACTTCCCAYTTTCCACTATTTTCCATATCTTATGTCTATCTGGATGGGAATCCGTATCCGTACTCTTCCGGTTTCTGGTTATGTCTTCTCTCACTCAACTGGTTTTCAATGCCTCTATTTTACCATCAAAAGGTCCGCCTTTGATTCTATAAAGGGATAGGGGCTCACCACTTGTTTTCCTCACACTCTATCCTTTCTGAAATACAAACACTCACACAATAATATGCTGCAATAAATCAATCCAAGAACACTCTCACAGCTAGTCAGATGGCCTATCTGAATAGCAGGTCACTCAAAGCCGTCTCCAACTTTCTTCACTACAATGACAAATCAAAAGACACCCGGAATCTGACTTGGGATTGCCCTCTAGAGGGTAGACTGATCCGGTGGTTGGCAGACCTTCTGATGTGTGGAGATTTCTGTTGGCGATTGCTTATCTCCGTATGGAATCACGCTAGATTCCGGACCCGCATCCGCACCACTACTCTCACTGGATTATTGTTCCGATCATCTAAAGGTACCACACGCAAGACCCCTTTCACAATCTTAACACCTCGGTACGACGTTCACACATAGCCTGACCTAATTTCTCTAATTCCGGATTCCTCCTCTTCTCACTTCTCTCTCATCCGTCCATTCTTAAGCAAACCACAGAAGTCCACAACTCTCACAATTGAAGTCAAAAACCAGCACTGATGGCTTAAGATTGAAAGACGGAAGTATAAAATAGATGATTCAAAATGCTAGGATGGAATGGGAGGGCAACAACCTGCACTAGTAGAAAAACATGTCCTAAATGACTATCCTCTATGACTAAAAAATGTCCACAATGACTCATTTGTAGTCATTGTGGACAATTTTCAATCATTTAGGACAGTCATTTATAGCCTGTTTTCTACTAGTGTTGCCTACCCTTTAAAACCAAAATCCAAAAGCAAAAAGCAAAAAGCAGCCACATGGAAACCCAGGCAACCAATTAGATGACCCTCTGAGATCCTCGAAAGATCAAACTACTAGTCCTAAAATAAGGATCCGGATCCAGAACCAAGATCGGAAACTCGTTCTGGATCTTAAAATCAAATCCAAACCAATTGAAAAACACGCCCTAACTACTGTCCTTTTCTTGTCTTCCATGACGCATTGCCATACAAGCTATTCGGGAGTGGAATGGAGATCTTCACTATGGTTGTTTCCGGAGTCAAAGCTGGAGTGGTCTTGGTTGTGGCTCGGGTTTGGATCCTCTGTTTCACTTGGAGAGGAGAATCTTCATATGTCTCTTCATCATCTTTGAACTCGTCTTCTTTTGACTTGTCTATGATCCAGGTGTCCTCTTCCTCTTTGTCCGATGCTGGAGACGGAATCCTAACCACCTCCTTTACTTTCCCCTGCCTGGTGTGGATTGTTGCATGTACTCAAAATCCTTCGGATGTGTTTGGGCCGGATTCAAAGTTCCCATCTGGTCTAGAAGGACAACACAAATTGGTAGCCTTGGCTCTTGAAATTATTAGGAGGAGTTGGATAAGTAACCAAGGCTCTTGGCGGAAGAGGATTCTTGGACAAAGCCGAAATGGTCTTTCCTTTTGATCTCTTTTCCGGTTCCCTCCTTCCCTTCATCCCTGATTGTCTTGGTTGTGTAGGCTCCACTACCTAAGATTGGAGGTCCTTCAACCCTCTTAACGGCTGCTGTGGTGGTGCTGGAGAGGTATGCTTACTCGGGATCACTTTTCCCAGAGTCGTATCCATATTCGGTACTTTCGTAGACTTGGAGAAATTCATGGGTTGGTTCGGATTAATCCGTTCCAACATTTCTCTCATCTCCATCAGCACATTTTCCATCCGAGCTGAAAAGTCAACTAGTATAGTAATTACTTTGGATCCGGTCACTGGATTTTCCTTGTCTATCCGGGCACTGAAGAGGGCTGCCCGATTGATTACGTCCGCTGGTTCCGCCACCAGTCTTGACAAATTCTTGATCAAGTGCAGCACCATCTTTTCCTTCTATTTGACGCCGCCAACTCCCCTTCTATCCAGTTCACCCAGGAATAGAGATCTTCCATCTCTTTTTTCAAGCGTTGGATCTCCTCTTCTTTCCTCCTCATTGTTTCTGGACTCGACCTCTTCCAGATTTCTTCTACCATGTGATCCGGATCGCAGCCCAACTCCTCCGTAACTTTCACCAGTGCTGCGGAAAGGATTTCGTGAAATGCCTTGGCTTTCCTCCACCCACTTGGTGTCAGTCTCTTAAAACTCGCTTAGTCTTGATTTGTACGGTTTTATGAGCAAACCCCTCTTTGGCATGAGTTGAATTTGTAAATTTTTTGATTGAAAATTTATCCGCTTTGATGGCAAGTCCACCTTTGGATTTAGCGGATCCGTACACCTTTGTCCATGCCTCCTAAGTCCAAGTCTCGCGTCTAGCTTTGATCGTCCTCTCATACTAATTTGGAGCCTCTGTGAGAGCTCTTGAATCATTTTCTCATTTCTAAGGCTCCACAGTCTCCGGATTAATCCGTAACAGCCCATCCCTGCTAGGTCTTCATCCAGCTGCTTCCGAGTTCCCTTGTTCTGCGGAACAGTCGGGTAGACCATTCGAGCCGTAACTGTATCCCGCCAATTAATCCCTTTAGCCATGGAAACCCTAACAGTACTAGTCCGATCCATGCAGATTCACCAATTCTACTGCTACGATCGCTAACTCACCACTCTTTCTCTCAACTATATGGCTGCATGAAAATCTGCAAAGAAAGAGAGAAAAAGAAAAGGGCAGCGCTCGGCTTAAGTTCTTGTCGCTCCATCAATGGTTCCTGAAGATAGCCGTTTTCCATAATAGTCACCTAGATTCGTAGGTCGGATTTATAGGTCATAGCTCTTTGTAATCCAATTCTGTCCAGATTTTCGGATCCGGTTTGGATCCATTTTACGGAAATTCCGTAATCCCAAAACATATAACGGAAAGTAGCTAAATTCATAATTAGACGTACATGCCTCTACTTCCGGGTCTTAATTTAAATTTTTTTTTAAATGTAACCTTATCTACTCTATTCTATTCTAACTTCACCCATTCGCGTGATCTGTACTCTGGCACATACTACTGTGCTTTTTTATGGATACTTCTATATGGCTTTTCGTGGAAGACCAAACTTATTCATTCAATTTTTATCTCCAAAATAGTACCTTTAATTCTATATTATGGAAAACTTATGAATTGCTAACTGTTATTTTGCCTTTTCTTATAAACAACTTGTTATTTGATAAACCATATCTTATTTTAGCCTTTGAGAAGATATGCTTGGACTCTTGTTTGGATAACAAGATAGGTAGTGACAAGATGTGGTCCTGTTTAGGGATGTTCAGTCTTAATCTCTTCTACTCCTTCTCCAATACTTGGCTGCCTTGTATCATCTGTGCCGGGCATCTCCAAAATGGTCTCTCCTTGTGTTTCCGCAAGAGGAGAGACATCCATCTGCATATACGTTTTCTACTGTATTAAATTTGTTGTTCTACTAAAAAATGAAGTGTGACCATTGCAATGACGTTCTTATTTATATCGCAATTGAAAATGCTTTACTTTGGAAAGAGAAATTAGACTTGCATAACAATAGTTAAGTGAATATATGAAGAGAAATGAGACTCCAAGAAGCATCTTTGCACTTGAAGCAAATAATATATCAATAGAGAAAACGATCCTACTCTATAATATCAATGTCATCACCTTCATCAGAGTCCGAGCTCAATTCATATCTCTAGGAATTTTATCCACCAAATCCTCATGTGCTCATTTCCATGAAAAGCATGAGTAACTAAAACAAAAGATTCAAATACTGAGGATGACATTCAAAAGAGATGAGCACTTCAGTTTTTGAAATATCTATACAATGAGTTACAGCTGATACTCGTTTTTTTTAAGGGCAAAAAGGATCCTTATGCCACTGAATCTAGCAAAGAAAGGCTTCTAATCTCAAAACTATCCAACGGTTTCAGATTAGATAGAAGAAACTAGGGTATTGAATAATTGAGATAGTAATGTAAGGACACAAACACAAGCTTGAAACTTGCTCACCATCCATAAAAATGGAAGTAACTCCGTGCCGAAATAAAAAGCAAAATGTCTCAATGTCCTAGAATTTGGAGTATCTCGAGGTACACTACGAAGGTGTGTCGGATCCAAGGGTGTTTCCTGAAATACACCGGGGTACTCCAAATCCCCGAACATTGAGACATTTCATATAATGAAAACCGTGACTACTCGAGGTAAGGAACATTTTCTCTTCACTTTCACAGAATACTAGAGACTTCTCGCAACACTTAGAACCGCAAAGGTTTAATAATCCATTCAAGAAATATATGTGAGACTCAAGGTTTTGCACTAAGTGACCTAATCAGACCTTCAGGCTCTTTCAACTTGTAGTAACTTGCATAGTTTTGGGTGTTAAGAAACTTGTAGTGTAGCATTTTAGTGGGTACTTCCAGCCACCCAAGGAAGTTCCGTTGGATGTGATGGTGTCTTCGAGGGTACGTCGGGCTACTCCAAATTCTGAGACACTGAGCCAATGTTTATAATAAAATCGTGACTACTTCAGATATAAAAAGGGGTTCCCTCCTCGCTTCCAAAGATTATCAAAGGCTTCTCGCGACACTCAAAATTGCGGAGGTTTAATAAACTATTTAAGCAATATTTGTAAGACTCAAGACTTTGCACTTAGTGAGTTGACTAGCCTTTCAGACTCTTCCAGCCTATGGGAACTTGCAAAGTTTATAGTGTCAAGAAACTTTGTATGTAGCATTTTTATAGGTACCTCAAGCCACCCAAGGAAGGTCCATTGGATCCGACAGTGTCTCCAAGTGTACCTAGTGCTACTCCAAATTCCAGGACACTAAGACATTTTTTACAATGAAATCGTGACTACTTAAGATATAAAAAGGGGTTCCCTCCTTGCTTTCAAAGATTATCAAAGGCTTCTCGCGACACTCAAAACCGCATAAACCCATGCAATGACATGTGTTTTAAGCTCAAAACACATGTACGCATAAGAATTAATTGACAAGTTCAAAACACGTATACACATAAAAGTGTACAATGAACAAATACTCTCTTTTCAATAGTCATGTACTTGATATATTTCAGATGTATGAACATTTGTACAAGTATTGCCCACCATTACACTCTAGGTAGCAAATTTTTTCATCCCTGTCGACAATGATGGACATTGCAAGTACAATGCTTGAAGTTGGCCACCTGGCAGTTTCTGGGTGTGATGAATGATTTAGCTTTGACTTAGATCTAAGCACATATATTATAAAAGGAAAAAAATTCAGGCGCACCCCGAGCAGTACCTTAAATTGTAATTCAAACTTTGTAGCTTGAGATGCTCTTCACGGAACTGCTTAGAGCGACGCCTGGTTGTTTTTTATATTCATAATATATGTCCTCACATCTAAATCAAAGCTAAAGCATCCTCCACACCCTGAAATTCCCACGTTTCCTACTCCATAGCCTTCTACTCACAAGACCGACATAGTCTACAATGAGGAGGAACTTTAACTACCTAGTTTGTAATGCTTATGATTGGGCAATGAAAGCCTTTAGCAATGGATTTACATCATGTACACTCTACCTCTGGATTTCATATACATAAAAGTATGTCATCAAAACTAGGAGATGTGCAACCAAAGTATTGACATTTTTTGTAAATCTCCATTGCCTCCTAGAGAAAATTTCCTAATTAACAAAAATTCTATGAGTGCAATTTACTCTTAAACTTCTCCATTGCTTTCAACAACTCCGGCCCTTGACTGTATCCGCTACTATTTCCGTATCTTTGGCATGCAATCTCCCGCAACTGCTTTTTGAGGGACCTCTACTCCTCGGCGTCCCACGGACGCCGAGTAGAATGAACGCAAAATTCTTTGCCATGTGTCTTGCTTTGTTGACTTGCCGCCAAGATTGGTGGAGCACGAGGTGGCCGTGGAACATAACAAGGAGTCGGCCGCTCCTGAATGATGCAATTTTGCGACGGCACTCTCCGAAGGTCATTGCCACAAATGGGAATGGACTTAGAAGTCCCACCTACATCCTGCAGATCCAATGACATGAGATATTAGGGTTCAAGTCTTAATAAGATAAAATGTCAAAGAAACAAAGTTAATTTCGTACATAATGAAGAAGAAGTTCCATACCTCATCCATTTTGTTGTCATACAACTTCCTTAGTGTGGTAGCGTTCACAAATGATGGATCCCAAGCTAAAGTGGACTGTGGATGGCGTTTCAGTGGGGAAGGGGAGTTCACAATACTTTTTGGGCACTTCCCCCCATTTCGAGGACTATCTATGATGTCCTCATTCACGGCCTTCAGTGAGAAGTCTATTGTTGACCGCGCCGTTACTGCAGAGTACATGATGTTCTCCAATCCACTCTGTGATTTGGCGAATTGTCCATAGTCAGAGAATGAATCAATTGAGGCAGTAGATTTGTTGTCACAACCAGTCTGAAGGATTGGACTTAGACGACCAACCTGTATACAAACATATAAGATGCCTATCAAAACAATGCTTGTGGAAAGAAATAATGTCAAGGCTACACACAAATTGCTAACAACTCTCCAACTGATGACTATCAAATACCAATGTATTACAAAAGTACCTACAGAAGAGGGCAAACCCTATGGACCTACTCAGTCACTCCACTTTTATCACTCCGCCCCTTCATCGGAATGAACCTCCAATCCGCCGTGCTGAGCCTTGACAGATTCTTCAAACATCATTACGACATTTGGATTATTTTCTTTCCACTCATCGTAAATACTATTCGACTCTCCCATTGCTTGTTCTAATTCATCGTATTCTGCATGGTCCGGCTCTTGGAGGAGGTGATGCCGTCCGGTTTTATTCATTTTCCTAAATGCAGACAATGATTCCGGTTTCGACAAGTGTAAACGTCGAATCCATGGAAGAACGTCAATCACTAAACTTTCATCCATTTCTCCTTCTCCCTTGTAGAACCACGTCTCAAATAAGAGCACACTCCATGAGAAATTCGTGACGTGCTTTATAAGACTATCATCCACTATTGTTGTGTTTTGAGGAGAGAAGATTGAATTTTTCAGCGCGAACAATTTGTCCAATGGTTTCAAGAAGAGGTCCTTGTCCGTGCCCTTCACCTTGTAATTTACAATTTTACCACATGTGTTCTTACACTTCAAGATGCTGCATTGCTCTTGCCCTAAGACATACAATGGTTGTTGTATGCCTTCGAACAGCTGGTGTGCTACGAGTATAATGTTTGACCTTTTGATGGAACTCCAAACATGTATGTTTGCGATGGAGGATAATTCTCGAAGGAACACCTGGTAGTACGGTCGAAGCATGACCCTCTTCATGCTAGTGAAAAGCACTTCTATGCCGGGAGGAATCTGAATGGGTTTTTTGTCTCTAGCCAGAGACCTCTTATCCTCACATACGCACAGCACCCCATTCAGATCTAGGATGACGTTGAGCCACTTCTCTGTCACCCCAGATGTAGATGGAGTAACAAGATGAAGTGCCGCGTCACCTAGCGCAATGCGTACTTCACTGCTACCCTGTTCACGCATGTACAACAATACGTTGAGACAATTAAGCCGATGAATTGCTTGCGAACTCACAGAGAATCTTCTAATAATCACTGCTGAAGTTCAACATTATAGGAAAACGGACAGGGAACTCACAATATCCGGTGGGGTAGTGGCTGGTGAGGACACCATGGCGTTGACTGCCAATTCAATTGGAGGCATTGTAATATTGACTACCTCCACATAGGGTATATCGTCAGGTGCCACCTCCACGATTGCTTCCGGAATTTCAATATCCGACTCGGGTGGGATTGAAGCTTCCGATTCCAAGACGGGACCACCTTGCAACGACAGTGAATCCTTGAAGAGATGATCATTCTCTGGTGACCGAGAAGCAGATACAACACTAGAAGCGGTGTGTACAAGAGCAATTTCAAGAGAAAGCACGTCTGCGGCTGTGGAAATTTGAAACACAATAATACTTTGGTAAGAAATTTTTTTATTACATATCTCAGTCTGAGAAAAAGATTTACATGATGTACTACTTTGTCCACTTGAAGAATTCTATATATACAAGCTATGAAAAAAAAATTGGAAGCGGGTTCAAGTCGGTTCGACTTGAACCTCAAAGGGAAGGAGGTCATTGTGAACAACCTAGTTGGATCTCAGATGGAGGACATGCAGACCCCTCGGGCTTTTCTCAACAGCCTCCACAATATGCTCATTTACAATGTCGTCGCTTGGAGGAGCCGACACAGGCGACTCAGCAGCAAGTACTGCAGGTGAAATCGTCGCCGTCACTGAGGGGTTTGCGAAACCCTATTGTGCCTGCCTGGCACTGTCCGAGGAACCGTGAGCACGACCGGCAAGAAGGAGATGTTGAGACTGCGAGGAAGACAGAGAGATCATGGCCAGTGGAGTGGCATTCTCAATTGCCGTATTGGAGTAGACATTCTTCGCAATGCCCATCATCATATTCGGTAAGACCTTGTTGACAAACATCCTCCACTCTGCCTTATCATCAGCCCGTTGTTTGTTGTTTTCTAACCTCTCCTCCAACAGAATCGACACCAACTTGCCCATTTCGGACTCATTTTTTTGGGATTCCGCCCTCTTCCGCGTACGTTGTGCTCTCCGGGACAAGCCCAGAGTATGGCCTTGAAGCTCCACCCCAGATGGGATCGACCCGCCCTAGCCGCTGGCCTTTGGTGCATCAGACATCTCAACATCATCCCCCTCGGCCTCTGGGAACAACTTCTCGACAGGATCCGTCCATTGAGGAGGGCTCTGGGCTTGCTCCGGGTCATGTCCGCCACCGTCCTCTTCGTCCTCCTCCTCCTCTTCCTCTTCTTCCACCTCTTCTTCCTTAGCAACTGGTGTCGACTCTTTCTCCTTCCCCTTCCGGCTTCCGCGATGAAGAGGCAGCCCGACCAGACGTCGACGCTTCTTTGAACCCCTTTGCTAGGTGCAGCAAAGCATCAACAAAGTAGCTAGAGTCAAGGAAATCGTTCTTGTCCAAGATCTCTGACATGAGAGCCAAATTCTTGAACTTCTTGTTGTCGTTGCTGTCCGCAATCGCGTAGTGATCCATGCCACACATTTGCAGTTCAGGACAATCCTTCATATCAGATAATTGAAGACAATTCAAGTAGGATCAACTTGAATCCCACATAAAGACTAGAACATGATGCCGGACATTATGGAGACCATGCAATCCTTTACAGGGTTCAATAGCTCAAAAAACTTACCCAAGACACACAACTAAATTTCCCCTCGACAAATACTGAGAACACGGTGTCTTGGGCGTCGCAGAAGAGTCCAAGAACGTTCAAGTAGAACTCCATCTGAAGCTTGGTGTTGTAGATCTTGAACTCCAACTCATTGTACAGGCCCATCTTTTGCCAATTCGGGATCAAGGCAAACTCAAATTGTCGGAATGGATTTGGTCTTTATCTTCATCCCTTTCTTGATCAAGAAGATTAGGTTGACCGGCGCCTTCGCTCGCATTGAACTTGCGGAAAGATCCTCCAACCTCTCCACTAGTGCAGGAACGTAGTCCACATAGTGTGTCATGTACGCACTACCAAAAATCCCACTTCTGATCTCCACCTTGAGGTTGTCATCTACGTCTTGATCTCCCAAAATCCAAAGCTAGACCTGAGGGTCGGTTGCTACTAGATCTTCGAGCTTTTTTATCTTGTCCAAGAAGTCCGTATAATATGGAGCATCCCGACCAGCTATCTCCTTGTTGATGACCCCTAGCCCCTAGAATGTTGCAGAAGTCCATAATGGCAAATTTGATGGAGCTGCCTACATCCTCGTCCCAGGCATCATCACTCCACTTCATCATCTTGTCGCCATCAGTCTCGTACGGTCTCAAGTAAGCACTCCCCTCTGGCTTCTTGTACTTGCCTTTGCTCCGGATAAAGACTTTAAAGAACTCCGCGGCAAAGGGCAAAAGGTCCCTAGCGCTCTTATTTTTTTTTTGCAGGTCTTTTCATCTGCGAGAAGAACTCTTCTTCTGGCACTATAAGAAGGAGGTTCTTGGTGACCTTCGTGATGTTGTATTTTTTCTTAAAGGCCTTCCAAGCCTCCAACTGGTAATTGCCTGCACTATTGAAAAAGCCCAAGCTGCGCTTCTCGAAATATAAATACTTTCGCATAGCTTGTTTTCTCTTGTTCCTCTCCAACCACTCCTTTGCGCTATAGCAATCTGGAACAACGCCACTGATCTTCTTCATCGTCACCTTAGGGTGTGGCAATTTCCTATTGGGGGTACGACCAAGGAGGTGCAGTGCAAGTTTCTTTAGTCCTGACTGCGGGAGATTACCAAGCCACCTAAAGAACTCGTAGTTGATCACTCCGTCCTTTGACGCATCCAGTTCTTCAAGTCCTCGAAAGGCAGCAACAACTCGGGATCGATCAGTAGACCATTGCACTGGCTAGAAGTAACCTCCTTCTAGAGACCGTGGATCTCATCTGTAGCAGTGATGAGTTTGATCTCATTATGGATGCTTATTTCAACCGATTCCTTCTTTGTCATTGCTCCTTGGTGCTTCTTGACATCGATCATTGCAAACCGCAGTTTCATTGCATCGTAAAACTCCTTAATCATTATGCAAAATAGCAATTCAGACAAACGTTCATTTGAAGTCGACACAACTTGAATTGAGCGGATTAAGTGGACGCGGTATCGATGGAACAGTTTGGCAATAAAACTTACCGTCCATTTTCTTGCAAGAAATAAATCTTGCGTAGTTCTATTTCAAACAGGGATGGCCTTCCTCAGTTCAGTAGCTTTTTTGGGAGGTGGTGGCCGGTCCAGGCTAATCCAGACCTTCCGGGCACTGATTATATTTGTAGCCCAAGTTGGCATGTAGTTCTAGAAGTGGTTCACTCGGTTATAATATGCAGATATCTGTCTGATGATTCTTGTGTCTGAATTCCATACAATGAAACACTCCCAGTGCTTGAACTTCTCATGTTTCACCTCAGCCCCATCGATGTCCTTCATCTTCTTCGAGGCGGCAACGCTGTGCTGGCCATTCACCATCCAGAACTTGCCAGCCTTGATATCCTTAAAGTTCTTGGGGCACTCCTTCAAATTCTGTGGCATGGCACAGAGCATCATTTCTTGTCAAAGTCGAGCATTTCTAGGAAGAAATTGAGGGCTGCCGCGATCCCCTTCTCCTCCAGGACACAGATGTTCAAGGTCTCCGGGGGCGTCTCCAGTTGATTAATGGAGATGGTAAATTTTGCCGAGATCCCAAACACGTAAGACTTTGTGCAAGTAGACCAGTATTCTTCGTATACCTTCTTTGATTCGTCGTAGTCGATCTCTTGTTGTGACCCCACGGCATCCCTTGGCAACATGGTGATAGCAGATGCCATGCTGTCATCCTCTATAACTTTCGTAGCTTCTTGTACAACGGCTTTGGCACGAGTTTTAACTGCTCCCAGAGGACTAACGCCTAGAGTTCCCCTACCGTCCTTCGGAGTGGTTTTTTTCTTTGTTTTGCTCCGTTGTGTAGATGTGTTCTCCACGACAAAGGAACCGTCGCTTTCCTCAGCACCTATGTAGTCCTCTGTTATAGATAGTGACCTTAGGCTCACGTCCTTTGCTTTATTTTTTATCTTGTATGTGTCAAAGCCTTTGAGGACCTCTCTCAGTCGCGAGGCAAGGGTCTTCGGTTTCAAGGGTCCTCCATCCTCTTTGACCCAGCGTTTCTTCTCAATGTAATCCACAATGCTGTCTTTGACCCCCTGGTACTCTATGTGATCAAGTCTTCTACACGTTATGGCAATTGAGAAAGTTGTGCCCTTCATTGGCACAATATATGAGAAGATGTACTCTTCTTTTTGGTCGGGGAAATTGGTTTTGCAAGACACCACCAACTCGTCATTCGCGCCAATCGTGACTTCAGTTACTGTCTTGTAGAGCGAAACTAGAAGAGTCACTAGGGAATTCTTCCATTTTGTAACGAAGCTCAAATGACCTGGGGCTGGCGTCAAGACAATGCTCCAAAACTCGACATGAACTGGCTCTTTCCACGTCTAGCACTCGCCGAGGACTAGCTCGTCCCCATAGTCCTCAAGATCCTTGTCACCTTCAAGCAGGAATCTTCTCTAGACGCTGCTTCTGGTCTTCCATATCTGCAATAGAATAATACATACATCAGCCTTTAAGTCGTATCGACTTGAAACACCCACTTTCTATTATTTTTCTTGGAAAGACTTCTGACAAGGAGATTCTACATTTCGTTTTGATTTAAGCCTTGTGTTTTTTATATTGGTAATTTGTTGTCGTCTTGGTTTTTCCAGGTCGTGGAGTTCAAGTTAGTTCGACTTGATTGTTTCTTTATTAGTCAAATTACTATGCTTTCGGACTTTTTGGACTTATGGATCATTTTAAAGTAGCATTTCTTGGATGTCATCAGTTGTGTTACCAGATATCTAAGTTTCTTTGCATTAGTAGTATTTAGAAATGCTCTTTTGCCAGGACTACTTTGAGAGATGGCTTGTCCATTAACTAGTCTCATGGCTGGGAATTCAAATCGGTTTGACTTGAAATTTAGGTGCATTACTGTTGGTCTTGTATTGTTTCTGATTATTTGCTGGTTTACTATGTGATTTTATGTTGCATAGACTTTAAATTGATGGGGTGTCGTCRTATTGTTTTTTTGATTCTAATTATTTCTTGGTCTAGATGATGTTATTTTAAATTGCACCGACTTGAATAGGAGATGGTGTTCTTTCATTTCTAGTTATTTGTCCATTCTCTGTTTTGATTGATGTGAATTTAAGTCGCACCGACTTGAATTGCTGGTTGTATTCTTTGTTTTGATTGTTGTTCATGTTTAGTGGACCTTGAAATCAGTCACAATTCAAGTCGGTGCAACTTGAATCGTAGTGCAGAGTTGCACGAGACTAGATATTTCTACTTGAACTGACATTGACTTGAATAAGGTGCGACTTGAACTTAAATTCTAGCATCAAAGTTTATGATGTTTAGTCTTTTTCTGAATTATTTTTGCAGGGTTTTGTCTATGATTCTAGGTTCTGATGCATGTATGCACGCTTGACTGCATTTCAAGCATCCACACATTTAAATGACCTTGCTAGCACAGACTTACGAAGATGCTAAACACACCTATACTTAGTAGATGCTGGTTTCGGCTTCAGGCGATTTGAATTGAATTCAAGACGGTTGGCCGTGTCAACGTAACTCTCTTGGTTCACGCTACATCTGCCTGAAATAAAAGGGCACAAAATTGGTTTAGGGTTCTTCTAGGCACATATTCCACCAAAACCTAGAGCAGAAAGAAAACCTTGACCTGCAATACATAGGAGAAAAACAGAAATGCTTCAAATGGTGCCTAGTACTCTCAATTAGAATCAAAACACAGTGCTATGAACTCGTACCAAACATAAACCTGAATCCTAAACATACACATGAATCTACAGAACTCTAAACCACAAGATCCTTCACAACACTTACAGAGCACAAGACCGCAAGAGATATCAAGACAGCAAGACCGCAAGACCGCACAAATCCTTGAAAACACTCAATGCAAGATCCTTCACAGCACTCACAGACCACAAGACTGCAAGAGATCGGAAGACAACAAGACCGGAGAGATTTTCAAATCATTCACCGCAATATCCTCCAGAGCACAGCCTCTGTTCGCAACCTTCCTGTGCAAACACTAGCATTGACACAATCTCCGCGCACAACCTCGCGCGTAGCAACCCTAAACACCGATCGCACAACCCCGCGTGCAGCACGTCACCACACAACCTTTGCGCCAACCTGCGCGCACAGCACCACCCCGCGAGCACAACACATCCCTACGCACCTCTCCACGGAACTGCCACGCACAACTTGTGTGCACCACCTCCCGGCGTCGAATCTCCCCGCGCACACCGTCAAAGTCGCCACGCACTTTCTGCAGGAGACAACAACACCTCCACAAAAGCCAACAACACCTCCAAAATCACGCCGACAAAGGAGTACAGGAGCAAAACCTCTGCAAAAGCCAAAAACTCCTTCGAAATCACGTCGACAAAGGAGCACAGGAGCTTGGAATGTGGAGGTCAAACCCTAAACTAGGGTTTGCAATTTCTCTTTGGCAGTTTAGGATTCAACCTATGGCCGCGGATAGGACCTTGTAGCCGTGGAAAAGGGGGCCTAATCCTGGTTATAGGAATTGAAGACTAAAATACTCTAAAAAAGTTTCATTTCTCTCAATAAAGACACAAAAATTTAAAAAAAAGGTTTGCCTCCATGAAATACGTTACATTATCCCATTTTCCTAAACCCTTAACAAACGTACTAGTGACCTTGGAAATCATCATTTTTAATACCGTGTTACACACTAGTTTAAAAAATTCCAAAAATACTCATTGGAAGTCAAAGTACCATAGAATATTTTTGTTTTCCATCCTTCATTCCATGGATTGAATATTTTCACTTTTGTGCTCTATACTTTCATTCTCTATCATTTATTGGACACAAACGTCCGCAGTATCCTCCAAGGATTAAAAAAAAAAAATACAAACACATATTGAAAACAGACTGACCGTATGGGATTTATTTTGGTACATCCCAATTACATAAACAAGTAATTCTAAGTATAGTATTGTGATTTGAAAACTAAAGTTACTTATAATTATAGTAAACAATGCACAAAGATTTGGAAAGAGCCAATCAAATTGTGTTGTTTGCTCTAGTCAAAATGTTTTTTCTTTCATTCATTTCTTTTCATGAGGCATTGTAGTAATAATTAGTCAGGTTTGCTAAACTTTGAGTCAATAGAATGCAGTATAATAGCATTGAAAGTGAAGAAATGAAGTGCATTAAAAATCTACAGAATAAAAGATAAAAGTGGTGATTGGTAATAAAACATTCAATTGGTTATCATTAAAAAAAGGTTAATATGTATAGATAAGTTTAAAATTGATGTTATTACCAAACCATAAAAACATTTTAGATGGAATGAAATCATAATATTCTTAGAACTAAATTGTTTATATTAGTTACAAGGAAATCTAACTTTGCCTAAAATTTCTTATGTATTCCTAAGTTATGAATATTTTATTTTTTTAATTATTATAATATTTTAAGAAATTGAATTTCTAAGTAACCATTTCCAATAGATGCTATGACATACCCAAATAATTTAATCTAATTCTCAGTAACTTTCTGATTGCTAGTGAAAAAAAAAAATTAAAAGCTCCTTACAACCACTAAAATAAAATTAATTAATTATGTCTAAATGAAACATAAAATTTCAATCCGTCTAAAATCAATCAAAAATATTAAATTACACAAGAATTTGAAATGAAATCATTGAATGAGAGGTTGCTTTTGTATAGGGCAAGTTTCACATAGTTCTGGAATCACGTAGCGAGGAACAAAGCCACAATAGCTTCCGAACATTTCAAGACAAATGCCATGATAGATAATATTGAAAATACTTTATATTATAAATTAAACCCAAGAAACAAAATGTTCAATTGGTTGTTTAATTTCATATTTTTTTATACGTTAATTTAATTCATTTCATAATTACTTTCTGTTTTCGTGAGTCTCAATCAATAGTGCATGGTTTCTAGAAATTAAAGTAGACCGACATGAAATGGACCTACAATATATTTTGAAAACTTCTAACAAGACACATTATTAATTCTTTCAATATTTAAATTTCCAATGACATATATTCCTAAACCTTTGAATATTTGGTTACTTCCAATGAGCTGTGGTATTTAAAATTGTTTGAATATTTTGAAAATGCCCAGGACTTGTATAACTTCATATTATTTATGCCATATTAGGAGTCATAAACACATAGTAAATCAATGCTTTACAATAGATGTAAACAAAATTTGAATTAAACTACTGCAATAACTAAGTTCATTAAATTTGCAATTCTAAGATACAATAAAATGTGCTCCTTCCAAATGAATCTCCAATTAATTTTTTGTTGTGCATGATCATGCTAATTGTAAACACCAATTGAAGTAAAAATATAGTGTACATGAAGATCTAACATTTGAAGTAGCACACTCTCCAAGGCTCCTTTAAAATATTATAAATTCTAATGGTCACGCATGGAGGTCACTAAGGGTTTATAACTAACCAATGTGCGACATAATATAGGGAAACATTAATTCACAACTTAAAGTATTTAGAAAAACTGCAAGGTAATATATAGATTATAAAATGTTGTAAAGTTGTTTCCAAGTAAGATACATAAGTAAGTAATATGCTTTAATTTTTTTTCCTAAGTAGTGTACRAAGTATTTAAGCTCTAAAATTTCTGTGTAGTTGGTTCAATGTTCGTTCAAGGTTTTCAATCAGTCACCTATTTTATGCGAATGACAAGCCCTCTACTTTTTTTGGACCCATTCTAACTTGTTTCTCCATCGTCTACTAGTAGACCATTGAATTGAAAAAGGTGTCTTGGGCATTTAGTTACTACGTGGCTAGTCAGTTCACTTTGAGAATTTCCGAATGGCATAGAAAAATTTAGAACGAGGTTGTAAAGGAAATAAAAAAGGTTTTCATAAATGGACCGGTTAGGAAAATTAAATATCGTCTTCTTGGCAATTCATTGTAAATTCATTAATGTTTTCCATGACTAGTGGGAATTTATCATGCAAAATAATGTTAAAGTACAGCACCCAAGTTTATTCTTTCGAGCGTTTCATATTTGACCTTTTGTCATCAATGGAGAAAAAATTACAATCCATGGGCCAACTGAAGGGATGCATACATATTTGGACATAATTTGCAACTTGCACCTATTTTTCAGTCCATGATTCATTAATTTTTTCAATGACTATGGTAGAAGGACCTATTACTAAGTAACACCCCATCACCAATCAATAGAGTGTTGTACTTCCGACCAAGGCTGGAATAGATTTCCATTTTATCGTTGGAATGCGTGTTTTTTATTTTTAATTGGTTTCGACCAATAAGTTCGTGATTGTTTATAAGTGAGCAAAATTGTAGGAAGCAATGAGCAAGGTAGTAGTTCTTGAATGATTGGAATTGGATGACTCTAGATGTTGATCATGGGATGAAGCCCAACTTTTCCCTTTCAAAATTCATAATACTAATTTCATTGCAAGAGATAAAATCACACATTTTCTTGCAGTTTCCATCATATATGTAAACGCACCTTGGAATATATTTGCATAGACTAACTATACTCTAGATCAAGTCCGGAATTCCTTATTTCATCAATTACGGGTCTCTCTACCATAGTGGGAATCAATCATGCAAAATATTGTTAAAGTACAGTGTGCAAGTTTATTTTTCCAAGCGTTTCATATTTGACTCTCGTGGACCAAGAAAAAAATATAATGGGTGGCCAAAGAATGAATAATTGGGAAATTGTTTGTAAGTTGCTCCTAATTAAATATGTCTGGGTCAAGCTTAACCCCGAAAGTCCCAAGGCCATCTTTCTATCAAAAACCACTGAAAACTGTCATTTTTGTTGCATTCATCCAAAACAAAAAAAAATTCCCACAATCCAATTGTAGGATTTTGTACCTCACTCGTCTTAGATCATGTGGTAAAACTTTCATGAAGTTTGACCCTACAGATTGGAAGATATTAGCATTCAAAGTGGAAATAGAGAGTTATTTTGAACATTGGACTATAATTTCAGATGATTGTGACTGTCATTTGTCAATTTTTTTTGCACTACAGACTTTGAATTTAAAATTTTTTATGTTGAAAAATTGAATTGAAATTATAGAAAAAGAATTTCCAATAAATACACTTGATTTTCAATCTTCTAAAAATTGTTAAGTAGAAGTAGGTCCAAGATTGAAAGAAACACTAAATGGTTATTAATAGCTCTAATATGAGATTAAAATAGAATAATCCAAATGTTGAGATTGTTCTAGAAAGTAAACCCTAAACCTTGTCCAACAATTTGTTTTGTAAAATTGTGAAAATTGCATTCAAAAATGAATGTTATAATTTTTTTTTCCAAAAAGATGCTTAGATTGCCCAAAAAACAAGATTGTCCATAACTTTCTCATTACTAGTCCAAATAGAATGAATCAGAGCTTCACATGTACACCAAAATATATCATTTCAGAAAATAATATTTAAATTTAAATTTTGAATTTGTGCAAAAAAAATTTATTGACTGCCGAGTTCAGTTTAAGGGTTTTTGTTGTATAACTTTTGCTCCCAGGCACCAATTGAAATAAAAATTATATTCCCACAAAAATAATCAGTTTCTCTATCTTATGAGAAAGTTTCAAAAAGTTTCATAAAAAGTCAAGGTCACACGAACCTGCTCGAAATCCAAATTGTCCCCCGACGGGACAATGGGGCTTTAGAGGTTAGAATATTAATTGTCATTTTTTTTTATTAAGTTTCATCCTGGGAACTGCTTCGTTTCGATGAAAGCTCTTTGAATTTGTTGTAAGAGATACTAGATGAAGTTATTGTTCCTTGTAAAGGTTGCATTGGGTGGTACTTGGTACATATTTTTCTAAAATTATTATTGTGCATGTATATATATTGTTTGACCATGCCAAAATTGCATTGACATTAGTTCAAAATTGGATTTGCCAAAATGAAGTCAAAGATTTTAAAAGCGTGAAAAATGCAGAATATCACAATAATGTCAAGAGAAATCAATCTCAATTCAAGTCCATTCTAAAATATTGTACTCCAAGAACGGTAAAATTTGCTTCTTCTTGAATTTTGGAGGAATTTATAGGTTTTCCTTTGAAAACATATATAAAAATATTCGTGATAGCATTGGTGAATCTAACCATACGGATGCAATCTAATACTCTTTGTCTATAACTTTATTTTGTATATCCATTCGCAAATATACTTCCAAACAACACTTCATAAAGATTTTTCTCAAATTGTCGATTTCGGAAATGAATCCAGACGCTCTAGGGTTAAACATCTCTCTTGACTGCTTTGGGGGCCTTGGATTGCCAACATGAATCCAGAACTTCAAAATTGAAACATGCATCGAAAAGTAAAAAGTTCAGGGTTCTATCAAGTGGCTGAGCATGGATTTTAGGGTTTTCTCACCCCGACTAGTTAACCCCGACTTCACTTGCCCCCGCCAAGAAGGCATGAGTGCTATGTATAGTGTCAGGCTTTTTCTAATTGAAGAGAAAAGTGATACAGCTAGTGGGCTGAGAATTTTGCTTGCCGTTCATTTGGACCGTTTGAACATCCTGCCAAGTTTTTCCCTCCAAAGTTCTCTTGCTTCAATTTCAATCTTCATTGTCTTACTGCCGGTGCTCAGTCGTCGTTCCTCTTTCGTGGACTGCTGTTTCTAATGTGTACTTGCGCTTGATGCATTCGGCCTATTTGTTTTCTTGCTTGGCAGATACAGCAGTGCGTATCGAGCCCGTTTTCTTCCGTGATCTTGCTTTCGGAGTGGAGCTGGTTGTCTTCAGTGGATATCTTGGCTGTCCAAGGTTCGATTTCACAGAGCCTCAACATTTGCGTTCAAGGTATGCGGCTGCTTTGCTCAAACTCTCATGGTCATTGTTTCTTGCGTAATAGTTGCTTCAGAGATCCGTCACATTTCCGTTGTATATTTCAAATTATCTTGTACGGTATATGTGTTTCGTCCGTGGCGTCTATGCCTTCTAAATGCATCCACAGGAAAATTCATGTATGCTACGGTGCCTGCTAATTTGTTTGCCGATTCATTGTCTCGGAGACTACAATTTTTTTCTCTTCCTATTGTTTGGTTGACAATGAGTTGATGTGGTAGCTGCTGTCTCTCTCAATATTTACTGGATTTAGTGCCGATGGAAGTCTGTGACCTGCCATCGATTCAAGCGTTGAATTCCACAGTGGCGTAGTTTAATATTGTTTGATTTTCCAGTCAAGTTGAATTAACTTGAACCAATCCTTTACATAGGTTTGAACTGTGATGGTCTATGTGGGTTCGGAATTGATCAACATTTCCTCAGTGTGCTCGATTATGCGCCAATCGATAGTTTAGTGTTTTTGGTTGTTAGAATATTTAAGAACATTTTTGAAATCTAGCTTTGTCAGGATGCATTATTGTTCTGATTTCCAACTACTATATAAAGATTAAATGAAATTGCTATGTAGCTTGTCATGATCTTGTGAGTTCCTGTAACCAATTCTTCGTCATTTGGATTTGACATTTAAGTCGGATTGACTTGATTGACAATCCAAAGTCTGATCCTTAATTTCATAATTACTTAGTCCTTATTGTCCAAACTCTCTGTTAAGATTGTTTCTTGTTTGCGCAGACATCATGGAGTCAACAAACACACCCGTTGCACAGTACTCGTCCGATGATGGAGAAATCATGAACATAACTTAGGAGGTTGTGGACATTCCAAACTGCGAAGGTGTGCCTAGGGGACTTTGGTGCACGAGAGTTATTACTCTTCATAGTGTTGCTAGTCTCCTTATTGCAGAGGGGATTTGTCACAACGTCAGTTCTAATCTCGTCCTTAGCAGCAATGGCCCGCTTGGAGATTCTCTAATCGCAGTGCACATCTCCAAATCCCTTGATTCGTCTTAGGTCCCAGAGGATTGAAGATACTCTCTCCGTGCCTGGCCCATTCAATAGGTGTACTTGAATGGGGCAAGCCTACGCGATCACGAGGTTCGATCCAAGTACAATAAGCAAGTAGCCTCTATCAGATGGCCATCTACTTCATGTAGAAGGCCTTATACTAGTTTAATCTGACAGCCTCCTCCAGAAACATGTGTGAAGGCAAAGAACCTACTCACTCAAGATTCTATCAATTCCGTATTGAGCAAAGTTTGTTGCTCTTACAATTGTGTTCAACCATTTCCACGGGAGAAGATTTGGGCATTCCAAGAACGTATGTACCAGAAAACAACATTCGAATTTAAATACCACATGAAGTTAGACGTGCATTGACAAATTCATCGAGACGCCCAAGGAAAAAAGGTGGTCACCCTTGAAGGCATTGATGTTTGCATGTTTGCATGGCGGCATATTTTGGGCGTATCAGAGACCACCTTCCACCGCTTCCAAAGGTGCGCTGGAAAAGGAGAACAAGCTCAATTGCATGGTAATTTGGGCAGGCTCAAACCTCGGAAGCACACCTCGCAAGCTACGGCGACATTGAAGTCTGTGCTCAAAAAGCAAGCGGACCATATGCTACATTGCACGCACACTCTTCCCTCTAGAGAGAAAGTGGTGTCATTGGTTCAGCCGGCCACTTTCACATGGAAAGACACCCTTCTTGAAGTCAATGCAGCAAACGCTGTCTTTGGGTTGAAAGAAGTGTCTGCTTCTAATATCAGCAAGATTAGGAAAACCAACTTCCCTGAGTATACTGCTAAGAGCCTGGAGATAATTTTGCGCGTTGTGCAAAATGTGATAGATTGTAGACCCTAAGAAGGACAGCTTGTACTGGCTTGAAACGCAAGTGGACGCATCTCTTGGACAAGCATTTAGCTACAGCAAAGGCACATTGAGGATGGAATCAAATTGTGGATAGAGGATTCAAAACGATGGAGTCTATGGCCTGGTGGAGAGCCGTTGCCAATAGCGCACCTTGCAATTAGGAGCGTCGACAACATTTACAAAGGGTTGTCTGGGTTCATCAAGTATTGGGAGACCTTATGTCATGAAGACGGAAGTAGAGAGTATAGGAGACGCTTTGAGCATTTGGTGATCTACTGGCGAGTTGTGAACCACCATACTGGTTCACTTTTGAGAAAATAGAAAATTTAAACAATGTGTGCAAATTTGTAAGTTCGGAAGTGTTAGTACTCCGAATTAAACTACAATTACCAATTAGGGAGTTTTCCATCACATAGGGGTAGGAACTTGGGAAGAGTAATATGAAATTTAGAAAGTGCAATTAGGAGAAAATAGAGAGGAACTTCTAGTTGTTTTTCACTTTGTAATTTCGTTTTGAAAACATGCTGAGATTGAGAGAAAAATAGTGGGTAAGACCACTTTTTTATTTTGTTAGCTTGTTAAGCACTTGTCACATTTCCGGACAGGTGGCGAGTTGGTTGTTACATTTTCCTGCCTGCAAAGCTCACTTAGCAACACCAAGTCATGTGTTTCTCTTAGTTAGTCAAACGAATTCAACGGGAATCAAACTTAGACCACCTAAATGAGATAACTAGCTTCATACAACCAACTCTTCAGCTCATGACTTGGTGCTCAAACCAAAACACAATTAGAATTTATATGAAAAATAATCATTATCACTGTCATCTATCATTTAAAGAACACCCTCTCTATACACAAACAAATTGACTTGAGATACAAAAAAATATTAATAATTTTGTGTGTGAAATCAAAAGTAAAAATTGTAGCTCAATATCAAGATAGCGCCCACGGCTTAACAACATGGAAGTCAACAGGATTCGAACTTGGACCTCCAATCACACAAATGAATCAACTATCAGTCTCGCAAGTATACACCTCTCGCAGTATACCCTAACTCAATAGGGTGATCAAACATCCAAGAACTATATATGTTAATAGGTACGAGCACTATTTAATGATTGATTACAAATTCAAAACCCTAAAACCTTTGCCAAGAGGCACCAACGAGAGAACTATCTATCAAGCGTACATGACTTTCAGAGTCAAACTGTCACCAACAAATTCTTCATGTACATTGATCAATTATGAAGGAGGATACTCTTCTTTTTCTTGGAACCATTATTTATATGGAAATTCCAATTTCCACCTAAAGAAATGAGATCCTTTCAACTGAAAATTCAGTCAACTATACTTGATTTTTTGGGCCTATGAATGGGTCCAATTATTTTAAGAGGTTCCTCACCTCCCAAAATATAGAATATGATGTTGAACTTGCAAAGTTTAATGTGTCAAGAAACTTTGTATGCAACATTTCTGTGGGTACCACAAGCCATCCAAGAAATGCCCGTCAGATCCGACGGTGTCTCCAAGGGTGCCTCTGGCTACTCCAAATTCCGGAACATTGGGACATTTTTTACAATGAAATCGTGACTACTTCAAATAAAAGATGTTTTCGCTTCGCTTTCAAAAATTATCAAGGACTCCAAGAAAAACTCATTGCCACAAAGGTTCAATAATCCAATGAAGCAATATTTGTGAGCCTCAAGACTTCACACTCAATGACCTGACCAGCCTTTTAGACTCTTCTAGCCTATAGGAACTTGTGAAGTTTAATGTGTCAAGAAGCTTTGTATGTAACATTTCTATGGGTACCTCTAGCCATCCAAGAAAGCCCCGTCAGATCCAATGGACCTTCCTGGGGTGGCTGGAGGTATCCATTAAAATGCTACACTTAAAGTTGTTCTTGGAAAAATTGAGGTTGGAAAGTGRCGGCCTTTGCGGTGTGCGTGGTGCGAGCCCGTAGTGCGCACGGCCCTCGCGACGTGCATGGTATAGGCCTGCTACGTACTAGGCTCTAGCATTGCGCATGTACCACACAACGTGAAGTGGTTTAAGTGCGTCGCGAGGGCTAGTGATTGGCATGCTCGTGCCATGCGCGTTGCGMAGTCATGCCGTTTGTGTTGYGTGCGCCTTGTGCATTGCRTGCCCTTTGCGYRTTGCRAGCTTGCGCTCCGAAGGCTCGCGACACACGCGTAACGGGTGACATTGACATACAAAAGTTGAATGGAAAAGTTACGAACTTGAAYTGGAGTGTCAGTCTCCATCTCCACTCGATCTGCCAYGGTGGTAGKTCCCCTATCTRCTTCYTTTGCTTGACTTTGAGTAGTTTGCGCCATTYGTGAGTGATGCTACACACAAAAAATCCGTCCAGAGTTCAGCGTACAAGAAGTCAAGATGGTGAAGAGGAAAAATAGAAACGTTGGAAATGTAACTGAGTGCTRTCGCTTGGCTACTCCGTACTRGATTGCAAGCRTGCTRAGGATGAGGTCAACYGCWAATGTTGCYGTCCAATCCTTGAATGGTGTGAAAGTTGCTAGGGATCRTTCATTTTTCCTAAGTTGCTAAGGTTGCTAATTTGAAAATGGTGATGTGGTATCGTGGCCGGTTCCAAAGTTCCCTAGCGCGCGTGGCAGCTGCTTTGCTTAAGCAAGTTCACCTTTTCTGAATGTTTCTATTTTCACAAAAGACTGTGCGTTGGAGGTGCCTACATGTCGGCCGGTCCAATCTGAGCGCGGTGAAATTGTGATAGGTGCCTTTAAGTTTAAACTATATTAACTTACTAGATACACCCTTTCTACTCCTGCACCTTGCATAGACAAGGCTGAACGTGCATCCTTCGCTAAATTGGATTGTGATTTTTCTCTTTTTCCACTACTYTTTATGATTGGTTACGCGATTCTGACAATGAWGATATATTTGCATCTAGCTTGCTRGARTGACAACTGACTAGCTTTTTTTTGGATATTGCCAAGTCAAATTAAATATGYATTAAGAGAAATGTTGAATTAAARAGATGTCTATGCCTACAATAAGGRGACGTTCWAAATTTTTAAGCACATGCAAGGAAYCCAATGATATTGYATTATMAAATCGTAATCCCATGTAGATTAAGAGCTAGCATAAATTATRAAGGACCAATCATCATAAGACATATCAATATCTTGTTGATCTATCCATGTATCCTTCATCACATAGAGAAAAGATTTTATTCTTAATAATTGTTTGATCAAATGTGATGGAAAAGAGTGTTGGTGAAATGAAAAGCCAATATTAAAAGCCTCTCTCTTTTCATCTACATAGTGCATATAATAGTAGAAAATGCAGGAATTTTGACAGAATTCTGTTGATTTGGTTGTGTTGTCCTGGTCACTGCTCTGTTGATTTCAATAAATATTTGTAAAAAATTAACAGATTTTTGTTGAAATCAACAGAACGCTAACCAGGACAACACGACCAAATCAACAGAATTCTGTCAAAATTCCTACGTTTTCTACTAGTGATAGACAACCTACGACATAACCTTTAGCAGACACTAGTGGATTTTTTATTCATTCAAGAACACAAGCTACGAAGGATGAATGCAGCTCATTTAGGGAGGTTCTTGTGGAAACAAGTTGTAACCTACTATACTAAAGTAGAGGTCGATTATACTATTGATGGTCATAAGGCTGGCAAAGAGGGAGATGCGTCACTTGTTGCTCCACGGTGGCCGGGCAAAAATGATTAGCCAATCAAGTTCACTTTTTGGTTGCAAGGCGTCATGGTTTATACTCAAACAGGTCCTTGGGGGGTAATGTGGGATTTCTAAACATATACGCTCCACACGAATCCCACCTGTGCTGGATCCTCTGGGAGACTTTGAGGAGAGAACTACCTAATACGTGTAGGTGGATTATAATCGGCAATTTCAATATGGTTGAACGCCGATCCAACAAGTCTAGTCCATGCGGAAAAGCTATGCTTGCCCCTGAACGAATCCTCTTCAACGGCCTAAAGGAGATGCTCCGGGTCAAAGAAATTTCCTTTGACAGACTCCACTCTCACATCACTAGTAGAAAACACAGGAATTTTGACAGAATTCTGCTGATTTGGTCCCGTTGTCCTAGTCATTGTTATGTCGATTTCAACAAAAATCTGTTAATTTTTTAATTGATTTCTGTTGAAATCCACAGAACAATGACCGGACAACGCAACCAAATCAACAGAATTTTGTCAAAATTCGTGCGTTTTCTACTAGTGCATACTTGTGGGACAATACACATAGTAAAAATGATAGGACACTAGTAGAAAATTCAATTTTTTTGTTGATTTGGTCGCATTGATTCGGTCACATTTTGACAGAAATCTGTTGATTTCAACAAATTTCTGTCAAAATGTGACCAAATCAACGCGACCAAATCAACAAAAAAACTGAATTTTCTACTAGTGGGATCATGGAAAGATTAGATAGTTGCTACATCTTTTTAGATTCAACCATAGGCCACCAAGAAATTGTTGAATATTGGATAAGTGGTGATCACGTCCATTCGGATCATTGCCCTATTTCAATGGTAATTGAGTTAGGTAAGTCACCTTCTCGTCCTAGCTGTTGGGTCACGTCTTCACTCTTTTTAGAAGACCTTGCTCCCATGATACATAAAGTTTGGAAGTTGGCACCCTCGTAGGCTTTTTTCTTTGCAAAACTAAAAAAAGGCACCCGCTTCTAGAGAAGATACTATATTAATTGTTCCTGATAGTATCGAGAAGTTGAAGAGGCAATGTGTCGAGACCTAGACAAGAAAACTAGTGAGGAGCCTAGTCCTAAACGGCATCGAAGCTAAATTTTTCTGTCATTTCTTGGATCAACTGGGGGACGACTTTACCAACATGCTTTGGAAGTCCACTACTCAGGGTCATTTTCCCTCTAGTATGACATTTGGAACCATTGTTCTCCTTTACAAAGCAATTGATCAAGCAAAGTTATCCAATTGGAGACTGATAACTTTATTAAATGTGGCATATAAAATAGTTGCAATTTAGTGATAAAAATTTCAATTTTTTCTAACTTGTTTTGAAAATCTGACAAAAGGCCATATTCATTACATTGAGACTTTTTGCAATCTCATTTTTATCTTCGACTTGAAGATAAACCGCTTCATCTCTTGACTAGTATTTTTTTATAAATAAGTAACAACACCAACTTTTAGAATTTCATTATAGGATTATTGTTTGAGCATTATTTATATTTAGTTTCAATTACTCTTTTTTTAAATGAATTTTTCAATAACTATCATTTTGTCTCAAAATTTGTAAAATGTCTCAATTTAACAAATATGGCCGTACAAGCATTTTGTGGAGGTAGTCTTATTTATTCAATTTCATTTTCATTTTGCAAAGTCAACAGACTTTGGAGGCCCATATTTTCTTCAAAGAGAGTCCAATTTCCATGAAACTTGTTGGAAATGATTGATATGAAGTCTACTTTCAATGGTAAAATTTTCAATATAATTTATCTTTTTTTGAAAATCTGAAAAGCATTTTTGTAGAGGTGGTTTAGCCAAATTTTAGAAATAAAGAGTTCAGTTGTTGAATAGTTCAAATTTAGGATTTTAAATTGCTTAGAAGTTGCATTTTGAATACTTGAGCACGCAAAAATTAGATTTTAATCCCTCATATACTATTGTCATCTTGTGGGACAAAATGGATTGCAAGCAAGTTCCTATCACGTCAATTGTTAATGAAACTTTGTCATTAAATAGAAAATCTTTTTATCTTTCTCTTCAGGTTCAATTTTTATTTCAAATATTATAATTTAGATAAAATATAAAGCTTTGATTCATTCTAATTAAATTTGTAATGAAAAAATTATGATGAATCTTAATTTTGGAGCAATCTAAACATCTTGGTGAAATATCTAAAACCAGTAAGTCTATACTTGTTATATTGAATTTTAGAACATAAGTTAGAAACTAAATTAGAAATTAGTTTAAATTAGAAGTAAGTTTGAACTCTAATCAAATTACACTTTACAGAAAGTTAAATGAAAATTGCATTAAGACTTGAATTGATCATAGTTAAATCTAAATCTAAATTTTCATTAAGTTATTTGAATGACAATTTGATTTAGAGTGGAATTAAAAATTTAATCAAATTCTAAGTKTAAATTGTAATTAAAGAATATTGTTGGAATTTAAATTAAATCCGAAATCTGAATATACTCATRATTTTTTTTATTAAAATTTGACTTCTAAATTCATGCTTTAAATAAGATTCCAAATGAGTTCAAAAAATTATAAAAGATTCTTAAAAAAATCAAAAGATTTCAATATGTATCTAAGAGATTTTAACAAATTCCAATAGATTATCAATTGTTTCTAAAAGATTCCAATAAATTCTCATAGATTTTCAAAAGATTTTAGATGATTCAAGTAGATTCCCACAAATTTCAAAAGATTCCAAAATATTCTTCAAATTAACAGAATTTTGTTGATTTTCTTTGAACCAACATAAAACGTGCTCATACGGTCCAAAAAAACATGTTTGATGACAAAAATTTATTATTATGTTGATTTTGTCAAAGTCCACCAAAAATGTCTTGGTTTTGTCTTGGTTTTGACCCCTTCTCTAGTAGTGAAGGTTCGCAACTGTCCACTTGTGTGCTTGAATACATGTGATGCTAGAATATACTACACATACAGTGATAACAAAAAAATGACCAAGGCTGCTATTCACTTCAGAGCCCATAGCCACCTTGTTGCAAAGGGCATGTATAGAGATTGCGTAAAGAAAATTTTGGAACTCATTGCAAAGCAGGTGGCCAAATTGACAACGGCCACCAACTCTACAATTGCTCTTTCTGCAATTAAACAAGGAGTTCCTCACAAACTATTTGTTTTACAATGGAAAGGGGGAGAAAGAGATGTTGAAGGAAGTCATGGATTGCTTCCAATATCTTAGTAGTCCAAACATTAGAAATGTCATAYCATCGTTTTGCTCAAACAAGAGGGGAGAGGTCATTGACAACATCATAACAATGAAGAAAGAGTCGAAGTTCATGGTCATACATGGTAGCATCTTCCCAGGCCAAAGAAAAGWGAAGGTCTACCTTTTCAAGATGCTCATCGAAAGATCCAAAAGTGGAGGGTTTAGGTCAAGCGCATGCAACCAAAAATGTATTTGCAAAACGTGTGGATGATGTTTGACCACGTAWTCCATATGAACAAGTGGAGCACCATGGCTTTCCATGTGTATGATGTTGAGTACATGAAGGTCATGACCATTGCAACCTGTGATATGCAATYGGACGRCWCAAAGATCCAAGTCCAATTCTACAGATCTTTGAATGTTGTCATGGCACGACATAGAGTAGATCACCCCAACTTCAAGGGATTCATGGCAAATAGAGCCATGGCTAATTGGAACACAATTTGGTTTCTCAATGGAATTGAGTCACCTAATGAAAAAATGGAGAATTGTGAGAGGATGTGCTTGCTAYGTTGGAGTAATTTTCTTTATGAACATATGCAAAAGCTCATCAAAGAAACACATTATGCAGTATGCAAGCAATACAAAAGTTTGAGATTGTCTACAAAGAAAAGACTTGGTACTTTGCAATTTGCTCTTGGTGGTTGCCCTTGGCTACTGCAAGTGAAGGTCTTCATTACTTGGATCAATGGCTACCATTTTAACATTTTTGGTACCTAAAGTGAGGAGGCTTTGTAACTATAGTAAGTAAATATGGAATTTGAAAACATGGTTTCACTAGTAGAAAACGGAGAAATTTTAACAGAATTCTATTGATTTGGTTGCATTGTACCGGTCACTCTTTTGTTGATTTCAACAAAAATCTGTTAGTTTTAACAAATTTTTGTTGAAATCAACAAAAAAATGACCGGTACAACACGACCAAATCAACAGAATTCTGTTAAAATTTCTGCGTTTTCTACTAGTGTTTCCACATTCTAAAGAGTTTTCTTAAAATTATGATTGTTTTCTTTTTTGGAGGGAGGCATATACATGTCATTTCCAATTGTGCATACTTGAGTAGAATTTTCTTTAAGTTGTCGCAAATTTTTTATTCAATTTTTGGGGGTACTGAAAAGAGGCGTGTACAAAGACAAAACACTTAGGCCTCAATTGAATGCAACTAATGATTCCGCGTTGCCAAATGTTACTCTTTTTTGGAAACTTGTACTACTGAAAGAGTCTTTGAATCTTGTCTTGTAAAGCTCCTAACCTCCTATATGTTTTTCTGTGCACAATAGACTTTCTTTCTAGTGCTCATGTGTAGAGAGGTGAAATTCTTTAATATTTCTAGGTTTATGAATGTCTTGCTTTATATACAGACTACAACCATACGTTTGCAATGAGTCTTGGATGAACACATAGACTATTTTCCTTGGAAATTGAAATTGGATGTCTTTACTTTGTATTGGTTTAGATGAATATTTAGAAATTGAGGTTGGAAGAGATTACCAACCTATCTTTTTGCAATTTGTCTAAGATTGTCTAAGACAAATGGCTTCAAATGTCAAGAAAGCAAGGAAACAATTTGTTTGACACCACTTGAGACAATAGCAATTGAAAAACTATTGTGCGTACTTAAGAGGCCATGCATCTAATTCGGGGCCATTAAAAATTATTGACCAGTTGTTGGACTTATGGTTGGCTTTAGCCCATTTAGTGGATCTTTGTAAACACTACTCGAAAATTGCATCTAGATAAGAATGCTTTGTTCTCTGTCTTTCTGGATSAAAATTCAGACCTRTGAATGAATGTATGCATTCATCTAGAATTTCTTGTATCCTAAATAAACATGTTGTTCATGTTGGTCGTCCTACTTAGCTAATCCATTCCTAAGCGTATATGGAGAAGGAAGATAAATTTTTTTGGATTGTAGCTCAAGAAATTTCTACAATGATGCAGCATTTGTCCTTACACTACTGATATGTATGACAATGATAGATGGATGAATCATTGCAATGATTTCAGCAGCGTGGAGTTTTGTAAGCCTTTTATTTCTTTACATGTGTTCATATTCATTTATTTTCTTAAGTAATTTATGCTTAAAATGCACAGACAATCATTTTGAAGTCTSATTCACTGGTTGCAGGGAATGACTTAAGAACAAGGCAAGCCACCATTATATGTGGAGGATGACCGTGCAATTGTTGTTTATTTGTGAYTAAACCTGGCATTTGTGGATAGTGGAGCGTAAAACACCACAATTTCTACATCATGCACCAACAAATGTRGGTACATATTGCGGATGTGATGTTTTTTTTCAACCCATGTTTGCTTTTTGATGRAWAACTCCCTTTTCTATTTAAGTTGGAAAATATTGACTTGCTGGGTGATTGTCCAAATTTCCTGTATTTTGTACTCCGTTTYTTTGAATTTGACCAATTTGTTTRAAAAAGAYTGATCTCATGTGTGGTTTWGTTTGCCACATGTACATGGCCAGCACTTGAAGCTTAAAAARAACTGCARTGGATGCAAGTACYTAGTAAAGATTAAGAATGTAATTCACATATGGGATCAATTACGATACTAAGTACATGTATAGGGAGCTCTAGGAATGGTTGAGAAATGTATGGTATAAAACATAGCGTTAAAAAAATCTACAAATGTATGCATGCATCTTTTGTTGAATACGGAGTTAATTGCCATTTTCAAATTCAATTGTGGATGGAATAGTATGACATTTTTGCACTTGGTATTTGAAATACGAAATGCCATTAGCAGCTTGCATGTGATCACAACATGATGGCATTGCACTTAATGGTCGTACAAGGTACTAACATGACCAAACAAAGCAATAGGAATAACTGYGCATGGACCCATCTGCAAACCAATCCCCATTCATGAGCACATGAAATTATTGTGCACAATGGTTGTGTCAAAACTCTTTTGTTGCAAACAAAGACTTTTTTGTTGAGATTAACAATAAAATGAAGACTTTTTTGTTGACAAACAACATAAAAGTGTGAATAAAAACATCCAAGTCAACTCTGTCATGCAATGTCCAAATCAACACGTCCTAATTAATAAAGAAAATCAACACTTTTTTATTCAATTTTTGTTAATTTGGACACAATTTTTTCGTCCATTAAGTGGAAATGACCTCATTAAGCTATTTCATAAAGGACCTATATGACTGAGGCTCATGACTTTCAATATTTGATCGGACAAAAATTTTGTGAAAGGAGATAAGCGAATTTTAATTTACATTCCTCTCAACTCTTTGTTGTGCACTTGCCAACATGCCCTCGGCTACATCTATGATGCTTGGGTTTCTTTCCCTTTTCTCCCTTTGACAAGGTAGCCATAAGAATCAATTAGTTTTGGGGCGTGGTTTGAAATTGAAGCATGTTCAGTTGTGTGCACATCTTCACGTATATTATGACGACAACAATTATCCACCACATAAACTCAATGCAAACTTACCGCCACCGCTTTTTTCCTTGCYTTTCCTCTCCTCTTCACTAGTGTGGAATTCTTCATGGTGGACCGTGCAATGGTCATCTTTTATGCCTTGATTTTCTGGACATCTGTGTTYTAGTACAGCTTCAACCAATTCCATTCTAGTTCATCAATGTGAAGAGGAGGCCCGCCAATGCTTTTTAAGTATTTGAGGCAAGATCTTTTGACTTCAAAATCTTGTGACGGACAAGTAATCCAACCTTGCTTAGGGAATTATCCAAGTAATCAAACTTGTTGTTCATGGCAGCTTGTGGTTTCTTCAACATTTAAGGCTTGTGGATTGACCACTCCACAATGCTCATATCCAGACATTTGAGAACCAAATTGAACAAAGCTTCATTCCATGCGTTTTTTCCCTCGCAARTGTGGTCYACTTYCCCMCTTCTTGGTAGTACAAACATCCGGTTTGGCATCACTCATACAGTAGCCTGTTGCCATCTAGCAAGATAGTATTTGTGTTTCCTCTTTTGCCGAGAAATTGTGTTCCTTGCTTTCTTAGTATACAATAGGTGTAGATTGCCTAAAAAAAACTTGATGCGGCACGTCACCACCCACTCAAGAAATTTTGGAGGCACACCTACGGCCCAAGGAGCTCGTGCGCACTAGAAGAAAACTCATGTTTAATGTGACAGATTTTAGGTGATYGACATCGAATGTAAGAAGACATTATGTTGGACATTACTTTTGACATAAAAAACATGGATTGTTGAAGGCAATTCCAACTCCACCCTTAAGCTAGAACCTTACACATGGGTTCTAATAGCAAGTTTAAGGCAAGAAATAAAAGAGTGATCAAAATAAGTGCCTTCCAAGCAATGGACACTCAAATGATGTAATTTATTCCTACAAAATCTAAAAAACCACTCATTTATTGTTAAAAGTTAGTACGTTTAGGTTGTTTGAATTAACTATTCTAATTTTAGAGTTCTATGGGGKTTTATCAAATCTCTTTAATTCCATCTTTAGATCTTATTTCTATGATGGAAAACTAAATCAAATTTGAAAATTCCCGTCAAAAATTATCAAAGGACAAAATTTAAGCCTCAGTGAGTCTCAAAAACTTCATCTGTCAATTTAAAATAGCAAATTAGGATACTTTTGGTCCAAATTTTATCTGTGACCTTCTAAATAAGTCTATTTTTAATAYTAAWTTATTGTCTATTTTTAGTTAGTTTTAGAAAARTTCATCCAAATAAGATCCAAA
Organism: Pleurozium schreberi; assembly: GCA_006891605.1. Classification (NCBI taxonomy): domain Eukaryota; kingdom Viridiplantae; phylum Streptophyta; class Bryopsida; order Hypnales; family Hylocomiaceae; genus Pleurozium; species Pleurozium schreberi. The sequence goes on from VACF01000580.1 coordinate 231,487, forward strand.
CTTCATCCACCATTAATTCTCTCAAAATGAATGATATTTCAGATRGAAAATGGCTTTGGATTCCTATTTAGATTCTCTAAAAGATWCYTAGACAGAATRTCCTTTAGATATTTCCAAAAGATTTGTGATTAATAGGTTGGCTATTCTAATRTAACGATGGATATTAATCTAAATTAYTATTTTTAGTGTTGTTGAATTATTTATGGAAAAAASAAGAAATTGCCTTTTCAACAAGGTAAAACACTTAAAKTCTAACTTCTTGACGAAAAYGTTATTAACCTCTAAAGGACCAAGCTGTGTTTTTTGGCAACATAGCAATTGTGTGCAAGTCACTACGAATGGATTTTTCAATTTTTTTCTTTGAAATTGTTTTACAACATGTCTCCAAGCAGTAGTTTTAAGGCCCAACAATTCTCATAACATTTTACTACACTATTAAAATGTTATTGCATGATATRTGATTTTCTTTGACCTTTGRATAGCCCGGGYAGCCCAAAWAGCTTCTTTAAAACTCATTTTTTGAAAAAATAAACATTTTTTTCTTTACAATTATACAWAWGTAGAAAGCTTTGAGTTATTTCATTTGAATTAGTGAGCTAAGAGTTAAGAGGACTTTTAGTTTGTGGGTAGGTATGCTTTTTAGAGACTCCCTACTTATCCACAAACTAAAACTCCTCATAACTTTTAGCTCACTAATCCAAATGAAATGATTCAAAGCATTTTACTTATATATAATTGTAAGGACAATTTTGGATTTTTATATTTTCAAAAAATGAGTTTTAAAGAAGTTTTTTGGGCTTCCCAAAGTTCAAGGAAAATCACATATCATGCAAAAGCTTTTTAAYTGTGCAGTCAAATATTATGAAAATTCTTGGGCCTTAAAGTTACTCCTTGAACACATGTTGTGTAAAATTTCAAAGAAATACAATGAAAAATCCATTTACAGTGAGCTACTCAAAATTGCTATGATGCCAAAAAATGTAGCTTGGTCCTTTAGGGGTAACAAATGAAGTTTTATTTAAAGATTAATGATTAGCAACTTTATCCACCAATTACTTTTAATCTAATTGAACAAATCATAATTCTTAAACATTTTAAAATTATAAATCCTATCAAGATTTGAAGATTCCCTTGTTTAATTCCTCTAGATGAAAATATCAATTTCTCATCCAAATTCTAAATAAGTGCATTCAACGGTTAATTTTTGGGTTGCTTTTAAGACAGTAGAAGAAAACTATGTTGGAACCCACTAAATCATGTTAGAAACTGCGTTTAAATCCATAAAACCATATCAGGTGAATTTTGTTGAGTTCCGCGTTCAAAATGCAGAATTATGCATTGGACTGCATTTTTGCGTTACAATTCTACAAAATTCTGCGTTGGACTACTTTTTGCGTTAGAATTCTACAAAATTCTAACACAAAAATGCAGGCCAACATAGAATTCTGCATTTTGAATGTGGAACTCAACAAAATTCACCTGATATGGTTTTGTGGGTTCTAACATAGTTTTTAACATGACTTAGTGGGTTCTAATATGGTTTTTTTCTAGTGAGATAAGGATAAATTTTAAGGATAAATGTAAATTATCTAAGTCTACTTCTAGGTTTTCTAAGTTTTATTTAATCAGGCTAATTTTAATGCAAACTTCAAATTTAAAAGCAAAACAAGAGTAAATTTAACTTACCTTGTCGATCGTGCCGTATTCAAGGACTACAAGTCAAATTGTTTTGAAATATACTGCTTTTGCTTTGTCCACTTTGCTAATCCATTACAATTTTGAAATTAAATCTTTGTTGTAGTGGTAGTTTTGTTCAATTTCAGCGTTCCTACTAATATTTGTGGGCTTTTTATTAATTTTTGGTTGTATTTTGGACAATTCCCAATTTTTTGAGGAATTATTTTAATAACCAAATCAATAAAATCCACTTAATCAAATCTAATAGAAGGTTCCAATTGTTAATTAATTTGAAAATTCTCAAATGGTTTTGAAAGCATTAATTGGCAATTTGTTTTATCTTCTTGGCTTATTAGGCCTAATAAAACAAAACCCCATTACAATCCAAACTCCTTAAATTCCACCTGGGGGTAAATATATTCCAACATTGAGGGGAATAATGATTGAATGGCTCCAATGTTGAACTTCTTGGCATGCTTCTACCGTAAAAGAACCTCTTTGTATGCTTTAATCACATTTTCCTCCATCTTTGTTGTGATTTAGCTCAAAATCTTTGAACTACTTATAATGTTTTTATACAAATTGTATTCTTAACTAAACTAAGACTTCCTAACCTAAAATAGACTCTAGTACTTAGCCAAACTGTCACATGCACCCTGCAGGCTTAGTTTTACATGGACATGATACTAACACTGACTAACTTTCACATCCTCACTTCTCTCAGAATTGCTAATTAATCGCTCAAACTTACTAATTATGAACTAAAATGGGAAAAACATAGAATTTAATGTTTCCCACCATTTAGAGAGACCCCTCATTGTGTTGCTAGGGACTTCTACCAAAATTCTCAGTAACACTCTTTTTATGTTGTTTTTAAATAAAATACTCTAAAAATTGGAAAAAATTACAAAAAACAAATCCAAAGTTCCAAGTGCCAAATTGTGGGCTCACATATGGCGGTTGTCTGCGATATGATTGAAAGTCGTGAGAATCCCAGATCTCTTGCTAACACATAYTGGGCACACGGTCAATCTAATCCGACGATACTTGATCAAGTCGAAATGTAATCAAGTTGACACCACTATGTGAATGGATGAAACCTTCAAGTGATACCGGACTTGGAGACGCACCCTTATAAGGTTCCAAACTTGAAAAGACGCACCAAAATGGATTATCGATCAAATTTGTCAAATTTCAACCAACAAATCAATTTGATTGACCCTTACCTAAATCCATCATGGTTCTATAATAGACTTTGAAGAGAAGACATCCAAAATGGGTATAATATTTTTTTTTAATAAAATGCACCATTGTAAAACTCACTTGCATCTTTATGAGTTTAAGACAAGTCTATGGGCCCACTTTCCTATTTGGACTTTGATGTAGACCTAAAAAGATCAATACCAGGCTCAAAAACTTGAAGAATGATTCATTAAGTTATCTTTGTAATTTTCTTGTTATATTAACATCAATCAGAGTTGATATAGATGTTTAAAAAAGAGAAGAAATCCCATGTTCGCCTTGGCTAGAGCGAATTTAGACTTAAAGATCAAAAAATAAGAAAATCCAACGTCCTCCCTCAACGGAGTGAGTTTGGATAAGAAAAAAAAAAAAGGAAGCAAGAGTTTTGAACCTCAATGCTAGGAGCTCAATTGAAAAGTGTTTCCAGACGTGGTGTTGGTGACCTCTTGCCTTGTCACTAGCTCAGAGGTGGGTGGCGCCTTGGCGACGTCCTACAGTTTGAACACTTGTTGCCGTTTTGGAATTCTAAAGACCGATACACTATGTGCCACCGATCTTCTAACTGCTGGAGATGTCCGTTGGATTGGCCGAGCAGTATATATATCGTTGCCGCCCGTCCATTGAACTAATAACTGAAAATTGACCGGTTAACCTATCCCAAGAAAAGAGGTGAGCTGCTCCATCATTTCTTATACGTTAATAGACCATCAATCTTGTGAAAGATGTTGAAGGGGACTACGAACTTTCAACACACAAATTGTCACCATCCATGGATCCCGGCGTGATGTTAACAACTTTTGCAAGATTTGCAAACTGGTCTTTGATCATAATGTCGTTGCCAGGCTATAAAATCTCATAATTCTCAAGGTAAATCAATGGTGATCTAGCTCTTGGTGKCCAGAGACCTTGTTCTTTCTGATTTGGAGGAATTCTCTCCAACAATACTTCACGGCCGGGTTGATCTGCCTCGTCGTGTATTCGACTTCAAGTATTTGATAACTGAGATAGCTGCATTGGTTCTTGAGGTGATTGTGAAATAGCTGGTAAATATAGATCCTCTGTGGGCTCTTGTCTATGCTTTTCCGAGGCCTATAATTGTTGATGTTGTGTCTTTGTGGGCTCTTGTGTTTGCTCTCCCGTAAGTGGCAATATTGGAAAGTGAAATGGCTCTTCTGACTCGGATTTAGCCGGAGGCTAAGACATCGATTCCTTCGAGGGCCCTAATAGTGGTGCTGCCGATTTCTTCAAGGGCTTAGATTCTTGCTCTGCTTCATTCTCAAACTGAATTCAATGCATGGTACAAAATGCTGACTTGGATTTGAGGAGCCTAACAAGCATGGACATTTTCTTGCTAAGCAAAAAGACATTACAAAGAGACACTCAATATGCACGTGTCACTGCATTTGGTAACCACCTTAGAATGGAAGATGAGAGCACCACGCACTTAGTGAGCTGTAATAGTGGCATAGCTTCCATTTTTCAAGAGCCATTAGAGAATGTTRAGGAATTGTGTATGAACTATGTGGAAGTACTTAAAGACACTCTGAAGCTAGATTATAGTAGACAAAATACTCTATTGCGTTGCGAGTGGGTAACAATTCAAGACAATAAAGAGATTTCCACATACACAAGGGACTAGTTCGATTTTCTCATGGTCAGATTCCCGCACAAACTACCTTGCAACAAAAATCCCTTCATTCTTCCAAGCCAAATGACCTAAGTTTTTTTTTAAATATTACAAGAAGATCTAGTTGAAAAGTACTCTTACGCAAAGAAATTAGAGCAAGATGTGAAGTTTTTGATACTGCAAATGCGTTCATTACCACCGCTATAGTGTGTAGTGGGCTAACAGTATCCCACATTTTACTAATTCAAATAGAGATGGTTAATCTAGTCAAAGCAATTGAATTGATGGAAAAAGATAATTTATTAGYGCAAAAAGGGTATTAGCATGGCCTAGCAACAATTGAACATGTACCGTTGTAGTTGCCCAAAMATCTAATTTGCTTCACTAACAAGATGGTTTGATCCCAATAGGTTCTATGTGAACATTACAGTCTAAAAGTGTTGTGGAAGTTCATCCGCTTTTTGCAGTAGTCTTATAGAAGTTGTTGATCGAACAATATTATCCCTCCAAGTCTCAAACAGTCATTCCACCGTGATAGTACATTGTCGGCGTAATTGCGCCGTGTAACTGAAGAGGACATTGAAACACAAATTTTAACATGGAGCTGGTGTTTGTTTCAAKGTATGTGTGYAATAAGCARGTCATGATCCAATGCAATCTCCTATTTAGGACACTAATAGAAAAAAGAAARCACATATATATTGTATAGTCATATRTTGAATATGCTTTGAGTTTTTTCTTCATCCACAAGGAGTATTTGCTTGTTGTGGAGTAGAAAGGTCTTGCCTTGGAAAAATGTGRGGCTTCTATCTGCAACTAGACCTGGCTTGAAAAATGAAGGATCCCATAWTCATACAACTCATACAATCCATAATGATAAAACTCCATAAAATGCCATGTAAGGCAGTTTAATATTRCATGCCCGTATAACCCACAAAATATGCCATATAGTCCTAGAATATCTCACATGTTTGTAGAAAGATAGAAGAAACTATATATAAACTGCATAGCCTCCCTTTTGAAGAAATAGCCAATACTGAAAGAAGTGCTACAATCACTCCACAACTCTAGATTAAGCATGTAATATCCCTTTAAATATTTGACACAAATATCTACAGACTCTTTAAATTTCACTCAAGACTAAGATACAGTCTAATTTTTATAGCCGGTCAAAGTTCATTCTCTCCAACTCAAAGGCAAACCACCTCTACTTTACTTCACACACTATAACTCTCACATACTAATTCCAAATTGGTTCAATTATATATATTTTTTGGATTGTTGCAAAAACCTAAGAGAGAAAAATCAAATATAAATACCTATAAACCCTCTTCATTTCACTCAAAACTAAGATATTTTCCAACTTTTATAGCTTCTCAAAGTTCTCTCCTTTCAAACAAAGGCAGCTCCTTACTACTTCACTCCCAAGCTCATAACATTGTCATATTAATTCCAAACTAAGAGAATAATAGCTTTTGGAAAAGATAACATCGCAGTATAAAAACGCTCCAAATATCAAAAACAAAACCTCCTCATCAAATAGATATAAGCCATCAAAGTGTTTGCCCCCACTCTCCATGACAATCACTTCCCTTTGACCTCTTCAAGCATAACTTTCAAATAAAAACTCCAAGTTGGGTGAATGATAGGTTTATGGAACCACAAAAATAGGATAAAAAAACTCTCAAAATTTCATTACAAAACTATTCATGTCCAATCTGCAATGGCTCTTCAAAAAAATGGCTCCCTCAAATTATCAAGGAAGAGGAAGAAGAAGAGCCTCCACCTCATCTGTCACCTAAACCTCCATGCTGAGCATCTAAGCAAGTGGATTTTGGCGTCTAAAATGCCACATAAGCCACATCCATTGGTCATCCCTTTGTCCCCATAAGTCTATCCACATCCCTATGTGGACTTTTAATCCATTAAAAAACATGAAGAAAGGTAAAACAAGCTTCATCTTTCATTTCAACAACTTCAAACACAGAAACTAAAATATTAAAATGTCTTCAAATATAGAAAYCAAGTAACAAAATTCAAATGTCTATATAATAGAGGTTAAAGAGGAGTTCAAGTGGTGTGTCACAAATTTGTTTCTTGGGACTCTTAAAAAAAAAACTCCAATTTGACAAAGACTTATGAATTTTTATATAGAAAATGCATGTATAATATGACACCGTGTCAATGTTACTTTCCGATTGTATAGGAGCAAATACGGAAGTTTCTTAACCGAATCAAAATCAGATCCGGAAATCCGATGAGACCGCATAAGGGAGATCTATGACCTATAATTCCAACCTTGGAATCTAGGGCATCATTACGGTAAAACSACTCTCTTTTGGAACCGTTGATAGAGTGACGGGTATTTATATCCTCCGCCATTTCTCTCTCTTTCTCTTTTCTTCTGCGGTATTTTTGAGCAAGTATAGTTGAGAGAAAGAGTGGTGAGATAGTGATTGTAATAGTAGAGTTGGTGAATCCGCACGGATTCGACTATTCCTGTTAAAATTCCATGGCAGAAGGGAGTAGCCAAAAGAATACGGTTACGGCACGGGTAGTCTGTCCGACCATCCCTGAGGACTTAGGCCTCTGAAAACAACTAGACCAGGATTTAATGGGGATAGGATGCTATGGGTTGATTAAGAGGCCGTAGAGCCTTAGAAATGAAGATATGATTCAGGAGCTCATGGATGGAACTCCAAATCAGTATGAGAGAACAGTCAGGGGTTGACTGAAGACATAGACAGAGGATGCCTGGATGGAAGTTTACGGATTTGCAAAATCCGGATCTAGACTTGCTTCTTGACCGCATAAATTTTCGGCAGGGAAATTTATGGATCCGGCTCACGCCAAAGAGAGATTTGCTATTTGTGACTGTGCAAACAAGAGGCATAGACAAGTATTATAATTTTTTACTCCGATTCTATATCCAAACAAGCCGACCCAAGTTACGATCACAATAGCCAAAACCATCTTTGGTGCAATAGAGGGCATATTGGTACACTCGGAGAAATTCATCGCGGGGATAGTGTCRAAACTAATGGATCACATAGAGAAGGAATGCATAGCCCTATCAATCCTTATCTTTTCCACCTTTACCATCAAAACAAGGTCCTGAAGGAAGGAGAGTTGTTAGARTACAAAACCAGATTGGAAATCCTAAAATAACGCCTCATGAGTGAAGTAGAGGGGTAGCATCCARGATCAAAAGTAGAGGAGCCTGAGAAGGGAGAGCCTCTGACCGATCARCGGGAGAAGAAGAAGAGGAAATCCACCAATYYGGGCTCRCRAAAAAMMYTGCCGGAAAGTAGTTTGGAAGAGATTCTSGCAGGACCAAGGAAGAAGGAAAATGTGGYAGAATTCTACAGTGCTGGAGTCGAGTGGGTAATGAAAGAAAGRGCATATCACAACACCCTTGCARAGTTCTTGGTCAGGATTTTAGAGAAKCTGGACATCAACCCGGATCAGYTCATAGAAAAAATMCRGTGTRGGKCGGGTCCAAAAGTGATGAGGGGGAAAGAGGAGGAGATTCRAAACTTAAAGAAGAAATGGGACGACCTCCAATCCCGGGTGAAAAAAKCAGAARGGRAGTTAATAGYGTCAAGACAGAAGGAGAAAGAGGTRYTKCACCTCGTCAAGGGCTTATCCARACTRGTGGCAGAACCAACCRATGTYGTCACCATAGCCRCTCTCTTTGACGTTTGTCTAACCAAAGAAATCCTTGTAACCRGATCCRAGGTCGTGACCATCYTGGTTGATTTTCATCACGGATGAAAACCATATTAAGCTAGATGCACCATTTGTTGGAACGCCTTGGTCCTTGAAACCAATCAATGGACTTCTTGCAATTTTCGAAAGTACCATATGTTGAAAGGACTTTGGGTAAGCATACTCCGCCAGTACCAACGCAGTTGCAATTGGAAGGACTGAAGGCCCTTCTACCTCAGTCGATAGAACCTTCATGTCAAGCACGGTTGGAACAACCAGGCGAGAGGACAATAGTTAAGTTGGAAAGGAGATCAAAGGGAAAGAGCGTCCCGGCTTGAGCTAAAGTTTTCATCTTGCTGAAGGCTTYGGCTTCCTGCCTAACTCCAACTAGCATTTTTAAGGAGTCCGGACCGCCGGTCCAATCTGATCTATTTGGTCGGATAGGAGTCTTAAACCCAAATTGGACCCATACAAAAAACTTGGACTACATGTGGCAGGCTACTCCAAGGAGGGAAAGCGCAAAGATTGTGTTGAGGGATACGTCCCCAGCATCCAACTAAGACAAGGTCCGGATCATCAAGAAGTCAACAGAGGACGAGTTTGAATCCAAAGAGGAGAAAACAAATTATGAAGATTCACCTTCACTAGTGGCAAGGAAGATCCAGACCTGAGGGGCAATCGGAACGACCCCGGTCACGACTCTAGTTATGACTTCTGTCAAGGCATCAAAGAATCTGATTGGGAGTAGTTTGAAGAAGGCAAAGAAGGGGAAATAGTTGGGATGAGTTTCAATTAGTTAGGATTTGATTTTTAGTTCTGGAACGAGTTTCCAAGTGTGGGCCCGGGTTCCGGATTTTTAGGATCTAACATTTTGACTTTTTGAATTTCTTGGGAGGTCATTTGATTTGCTGCCCAAAATTCTAGGCCAGCTTTTTGCTTTTGGTTTTTTGTTCTAGAGGGTGGGCAGGTCTATTGCCCTCCCATTCCATCCTAGCATTTTCAATCAACTATTGTATTCTTTTCTTTAATCTAATCCATCAATGGACATTCCAGTTTTTACTTCAACTATGAAAGTTTCTACCTTGGGTGTTTGCTTGAGAATGGAGGTGTAAGGAGTGAGAAGAGGGGGGATCTGGATCTTAGAAGACTGGGTCAGACTGTGTGAGAACGTTTGTACTAAGGTTTTAGATTTGTGAAAGAGAGTTTGAGCGTGGTGCCTTTAAATGACCGGAATGGTCATCCAGTGAGAGAAGTGGTGCGGATGCAGGTCTAGAATCCAATTGATTCCGTGCGGAGGTAAGCGACCGCCAGAGGAAATCTCCACACACTGGAAGGTCTACCAACTATCAAATCAGTCTAACCTTTAGAGAATAGACACCTTCTTGTCGGATTCTTGATGTCATTGATCTATCGTTGTAATGGTAGAAGTGGGAGGCGAATCTMAAATGACCCGCTTTTCGAATAGGCCATCCGGGACGTTGTGAGGACGTTTTTTTATCGATCTTGCTGCAATACTATGTCATTAGTGTTTGTGTTTTTGTTGAGAGAGGAGAGATTGTGAGACGAGTAGTGAGTCCCTACCCCCTTATAAGATGAAAGGTGGACCCTGTGAGGATAAAACAGAGGCATCAAAAACCAATTGAGTGAGAACAAACGTAACCAAAAGTTGGAGGAAGTTGGATCTGGATCGGATTTCAGAAAGATACACATCCGGAAGAGACAGAGAATGGATAGACGGAAAGATAAGGGAGTAATTCGGATACTAGGATCCCTTGGGACGATATTCTATGTCATCTTACAACATTTGGGTGTTGTCAGGATACTTACGCCTAGATTGTGCTTACAACAAGGTGCCAGACGGCTAAACCTCAAAGTTATAGCTATTGTGATGATGCAAACACCCCACAAAAACTCTAGAAGAGATTTGTGGGCGGCGTACCTTGCTCCTCCTAGATGTCATCCAAATCTAAGTCATCCCCTTCATCTTCCATATATAAAGACAAATCTAGACTTTTGTGTTTTTGACTGAGATGGCAAAGTGTAAGGCTTATATTACTCTGCCTTGAACTTTTTTTTGAAAGAAGAGGGTGTTCCCTTTTCAATTGGCTCTTTGCTATAGATTACTTTGTCATCAAAATATATGTGGCAAAAAATTATTTTCGTCTAACAATTTGTCCATTTCCACATTGTTGGTCCAATTCTTGGACTTGTTTACGTCCCTAATACAAATACCTTGAGCCTCAATATATGTAGATTGCCCTCAAAGTTAATGCAATGGAGGTTGTAACACAACAATGTGAGGAAAACTTGACCTTGCAACACAAAACAAATTCATTTGGGCCAAATCAAACTAAAGTTGAGCTTGAATGGTATGAAAAAGGTAGGATTATGTCAAGTCGAGCTAAAAGGTTTTTACCATTGCAATGCATGTGAACTTTTCTCTAGCAAACATTGACATTACATCCATCTTGCAAACGCAAAATCTTTTGAAACTATTCAAATAAAACTCCATCTGCAGCTCCGTATTGTGAATCCAATATTGCACCTCATTTTGAGCCCTTGCCTTGTTGAAGATGTTGGTGTCCGGAGCATGGTACATTGGTCTTGGACATTGGATGTTGGCGTTGGATTTATCCTACAAGAATGTCAGATACACTTTCTCCATTGCCTTGATGCTATAGGCCAATCATCCTCAATGACCATCTTGTACTCCTTGGGAACCTTGTTCATATTTACAAAGTTGAGGACTTGTGTTTGCTCCATTGTCTAGTTCATGGTTACTTTTCAAAGAATCTACTTCATTTAGTTGTGTGGCATGTGCACAAGAAAATGCATTATGTTAGTTTCCATACACTCTTTGTGGCTTCTATCAACATTACCTAGCACCAAAATGAATTGACTGATGGACATTTTCTTCTTTTCATCAATCACAAGACATAAGCATTAGTACAAGTCGCCCAATTATTTTTGTAGGATTTTGTTGAAAGCTAATAGTCTTGTTTGTGCTTAGGATCATGAGCCTCTGGAACTTGAGTCAAAGGAAATGCAATGCTCATTTCTCCAACAACTAATTCAGTAAGAGCCTTTTGTGAGGCATTTTTTGTAGAGGAGACAAGATTGTCCTTCTTTGCCCCTATTGGTGGGGTGGCTTTCTGCATATTCTTCCTTGTCCCCTAAATCTAATGCGTTTTTGGCATGCCTTTGAATCCTTATCCTTTTGCTTGACTTGGCAGGTTGTAAAACTCAGAATGGGCTACATTTTATACCCTCTTCAAGTCTAGCTTGCCTTTCAAAACACCAAAATCCACAAAGAGCTGCAAAAGCCGGTTGGAGAGATTTTTGCTAGATACAAAGGCTCCATTTGTTGTTTTGAACATGTCGGTGTCTACTTTCTTTTCAAATTCTGGAATTTTGGTATCATAGTCTATGGATTCTATACTATCGATGAAGTTGTTGAAGTAGAAAAGGACTTGCAATGAGTTGAAGAGAGTAGTGATGTAGTATTGCTTATGGTCTTTTTTCTTGATTTGCGCAATGACACAATGTATTTTAATTATTGGTCCATCATCAATGCTTGATCTTTTCTTTGTAAAAGATTGGTAGTATGGAGCACTGTCCTTGTATGTTGCAGCAAAGCACATGTTGTTTTGTAAGCGGAATTATGTACAGACTCTAGCATTCAACTTTTTTTTGATTTTGCATTAACTAGCATTCCCCCACTACAAGAGAAAGGGGTATTTTAAGTATAGTCCTAGAAATAAGATTTTAAGTAATGACCTATAAGGAGTCTTTTAAGTAAGAATTTACTAAAAACACATGTCTTTTAAGTAAAATTTTACTTGAAAGACATGTGTTTTTAGTACCTTCTTACTTAAAAGACTCCTTATAAGTCATTACTTAAAATCTTATTTCTAGGACTATACTTAAAACACCCCTTTCTCTTGTAGTGCCCTTTGTTGTCATAGATGTCACCATCCTCTTTGTCTCTTGTGATACTCATTTGCTTGTAGAGTGCTTCAAGCTTTGGAATTTTCTCTTCCATTATACACATTCATGGTGACCATGAAAAATTGGGTGTGTTTAGGTCAATTTGATCTAAACAATCATATTTCTTTATGGTCACGTATACTTTTTTCTTACCAAGATCTTATTTGTTTTTAAATAGCTCAGATTATTTAATTTTTTTTTTATGTTGTTTTGTGCTCAGTTAATCTAGTTGTCATCCTATCATATGAGAATATGTATATTGAAAGGAGTGTAGTTACGTACATGTTTTTTTGTCTTTTCTTTTTTGGAACAATTTGACCTAATGCATTTTGTAATGTTTTTTGGTGTTTTGCARTTTGTGTATTATATCTTGACTAATTCCTTAAGAGACAATTGAGTTCTTCATATTAGGTCGAGTCGACCTAATGCTTTCAATAATGTTCTTATGTGTATATTGATGTATGTGCTATATCTTGAATAATTTGTTGCCAAACAATCCACTCACTACAAGAGAAAGGGGTGTTTTAAGTATAGTCCTAGACATAAGATTTTAAGTAATGACCTATAAGGAGTCTTTTAAGTAAAATTTTACTTAAAAGACATGTGTTTTTAGTAAATTCTTACTTAAAAGACTCCTTATAGGTCATTACTTAAAATCTTATGTCTAGGACTATACTTAAAACACTCCTTTCTCTTGTAGTGACTAAAACAGTGTTTCTAGTAAAAGTTTACTAAAAACATCTTTAAAGGTCATTGCTTATAATCTTATATTTAGGACTATACTTAAAACACCCCTTTCTCTCGTAGTAATCAAGTTTATCATTTTAGATCAAGTCGACTTAACACTACAAGAAAAAGGGGTGTTTTAAGTATAGTCCTAGAGATAAGATTTTAAGTAATGACTTATAAGGAGTCTTTTAAGTAAGAATTTACTAGAAACACATGTCTTTTTAGTAAATCTATACTATAAAGACATGTGTTTCTAGTAAATTCTTACTTAAAAGACTCCTTATAAGTCATTACTTAAAATCTTATCTCTAGGACTATACTTAAAACACCCCTTTCTCTTGTAGTGTAAATTGTTCAATTATTTGTTTCTTTTCATACCTATATAAGTGTTACATCTTGATAGTTCCTTAGCAAACAATTAGGTTTATCATGTTAGATCCGGTTGAACTAATTTTTTTTTCTTAAGGCTTTTTCAAGAAGAATGTCATATTCAAGAAAAAATTTCAACTAAATTTGAGCTAAATAATAATTTGATAGAAGAGATATATCGTTTGCCTCTTACATTGGTATTCCTACAAAACATTTTCCATGTCGGTTCAGCTTAAATTGACCTGAGGTGGATACACCCAAAACCGCAATTGACCTTAAAGCGCCATCTACAATTTGTGTAAATTTCCAAAATCAATCATGTACTTAGACTATAGATGGTGCTTTTAAAAGCAAACTTTGACCCTTAATAACTTTTGCATAATATATCCAAATGGCGCTTTTCTTGGTGCATTAGAACTTCCTTTCACTTGTCAACAGGACAACATAAAATTCTAAACATCCTAATAACAGTAACTAGACGCAGTACCAATTTGTGGATTTTTTGGGTGTACCCACCTTAAATGGCTTATTGGTTTGGCCTATTTAGTGCAAAAGAGTTCTTTTTACTAATGCTATGTTCAAAGTCAAGCAAAATTGGCATTAACCTAAAGTGCATTTAACGTTAATTTCCATTGTTTATGAAATTTACTATATATCAGAAATAGGCTAGTTTCTTACCTTGATTTCCTTCAATTTTCACTAGAAAGTGGCTAATCAAGAATTCATTGTTTGTGTATAGATTCTATTAGTGGCTGTTCAAAACGCCTTAGATTAGAACATTCAATTGACTATCATAAAAATTAGCAAGGCCTTTTGAAGACTTTTCAAGAAGGAGATAAAGAGGTTGACTGTGATGAACTCATGCATGATGTTATTATGGTCACTTGCCTCATTGAGAAGGAGTTTCCAACAACATTTCTAAATATCATGATCCATTTGCTTGAGCACCTTGTTGAGCAATTATTTCTATGCGGCCCTGTGCATTGTAGGTGGATTTATCTCAATGAGCGGTATTTGAAGACATTGAAACATTTTGTCTAAACAATATTGGCATATCAAAAAGAAAACATAGCAGAAGGATATTAAAATGAAGAGGCGCTCGGATTTTGTAGAGAGCACATAAGAAGAATACAAAGGATCAATAGAACGTATCTGGAATCTAGAAAAAGATGCCATCATGAACAATGAGCTGATATGTTGTAGGGCACTACAAAAAATGTGATTGTTTGACAAATTACATTCCTATGCGCATGCATTTGTCATTGATGTTGCCCTATGCTTGGAAACTTGGCAAGAGTGAGTGACAAGCCCTCCTTTGTGATGTTCTATACAATGTCCAGCTATCTTTGATGCCAACTTTGTAGTACATACTCYGACTTTATGATGTCATAATAGAGTACATATTGCTTCTCCTTTGAGCCTTAATGTATATGCTTCAGAATGAATCCATGTTGTCAGAACATGCGCATCTTAATTGCCTTACTTTTAACCACTACAAGAGAAAGGGGTGTCTTAAGTGAGTATTTAAGTATGGTCCTGGACACAAGATTTTAAGTAATGACCTTTTAAGGAGATTTTCAATAAAAACTTACTTAAAATACATGCATTTTAAGTAAATTTTTACTGAAAATCTCCTTAAAGGTCATTACTTAAAATCTTGTGTCCAGGACCATACTTAAATACTCACTTAAAACACCCCTTTCTCTTG